>SCLH01000396.1:624085-668942 GCA_004367855.1 Oikopleura vanhoeffeni | reverse complement strand
TGTAGACACCCTATTTGCTACTTAGACGTTCTTTGGTTGAGAAAAGGAAATTGTAAAATTTTGCTTTTTACCGTAGATGCCATTGAAGCGTGCTACTATCGCGAGCTGGTAACGGTTAATTTGAATCAAGAATATGTACATTATATTTTTTAAAATATTGTTTTATTCGACGTTTCGTCTAAACAGTCATTTTAATTGTAAGACATTTGGATGAACCGGAAAGTTGAATTTTTAGAGCAAAAATATGAACATATGAATAAGTTAACCTTTTTATAATAGTTTTATGTCCCCCATTTTCGGAATCGACCGATTCAACTTAACTCAAAACAGTAATAATGACACAAATCGGACCATTTTTTAAGTTTTGGTATTTTTTTCATCTGAATATGTTTGGTCCTTATGAGCTATCGTCGATTTCAGCTCTTGGAAACAACTAATATTATTGACTTCTTCGATAGCCTATCGAAGAAGTCAATAATATTAGTTGTTTCCAAGAGCTGAAATGTACACGGCTCGAGCACCCTATCTTTTCTTTGGTCACATAGCTGTGATAACAAGGGTTGCGTACCACGCATAAATTGTTGCTGTAAGAAAAAAATCACATTTTTATTTTAATGGCTTTTAAAAAAAAACGTTTAATGATATTGATTGTTTTCAATTAGCTGTAAATATGTACCAAAGCTTCTTCAAAGTGAACTAAAGGTGACTCTTCAAAACCTTCAAAATATTTTTATAGTAGATATTATACACGGAAAATTATCTCCTGCAGTAGCATATTAATTTAATTATTTTAGTGCCTAATTCGAACGTTAAAAACTATAGCTTAACCACTTTAGGGTGTTTATGTTAGAATTAAGAACGTTGAATTTTATTTTCAACCAAAAATTCTGATGAGATAAAATTCCGGAAGAGCAAAAATTAACTGCTTCCGCTAGATGGTTTTCGACCAAGTTTAGCCCCGGGCACTTCTGACTTGAAATAAATTCGGTGATTTCGGTTTTAAAAGTCATTGAGTTAAACTCAAGCACCGAAAAAGAAACCAGCTTTTTCAACATGAAACTTTTTGCATCTGCTTTCCTCGCCGTCTCGGTTTTGGCCGTAAGTACACATTTTTAATCTCACTGAACACTGTTGTTTTTCAATAGAATTGAGAGAAAAAACCCAGAATAAACTTTAGATGAAAATCAATACTTATTTTGCAAATGTCATCTTTCACCAAAAAAAAGTACGTCTCAGACATTTTTTTTCGAAGTTTCAGATTGATTTTTTGAGCGCTGAAAATAATAATTTGAACAACATATTCATATTTTCCGCATATGTGCAAATCACTCTGTCAAATGATAATATTTTATAACGGAATTTTGGCTAGATTTTGTGATTAATATTGTCAATTTTCGATCAATTTTCAATTTTATCACAATGAATTTTTAACAAAATAATTATTATTCAAAATTTTCCGTCCAATTTTCAAATCAATTGCATTGGATTTTGAAAAAAATTTTCGTTAAATACAGATTTTTTTTAAATTTTGTCGTGATTAATTACATAATTTTAAATCAATTTTAAACTTTACGTAATGAATTTCAAATAAAAAATTCTGGACCACCAATTTTGGATGAATTTTCAATTTGATGATATAATTTTATCGCAATGATTCCGAAATTTTCTGTTATTTTTGAAATATAGGGTATACTTAGAAATTTTTAATGGTGATATTCTTCTTAGTTAGGGTCGATAACGTATTAGTATAAATTAAATGTATTGGTATATCGAACTTGAAAATCGAAAAATTCCCAGTGGCCTCACCCTAGGTATACTGTATACCAAATGAATTTCATCAAATATTTTTGGTCAAAAAATTGTCATTTTTTATTAACTTATTTACGATAAAAAATTTTGCTCCGAATATTTTCAATTATTCCCAAAAAAAATCACGATAAAAATTTTTTGTCAGAAATTTTCGATTGCTCCCGATAAGTTTCACGGTAATGAATTTTGATCAAATTTTCATAAATTTTTCAGACCGAAGAGCCAAATATGTTCAACTGCTGGCCAGCAAATTACAACGCTCCATATTGTGGTTGTCAACTAATCACCCGAGAACACAATATGATCAATTCAACCTGCACGGCCAAATTTGCAAACGACGGTATGCACGACGTCCACATGATCACAGTCGCGAGTTCTTTCATTCTTTACGAAAACACTGACGTTGCCTCGGACATTTATGCTTGGACCGGATATGAGGGACTTTCTCACGAAAATCTTCACGATATTTTGTACTTTTTCGAACCAGAGGCCTGCGTTGGTTCATATGGAGAATACAATATTTCTATGGATGGACCAGAATGGTACCCAGAAGTTTCATGCACTGATTACGGTAAATAATGACAATTTGAGACCATTAGTGGTTCAAGGAGTTTTTTTATTGACTTTATAAAATCTTTTTTTTTAATTTTTGAAAGAAAGACATTCTCAAAAATTATTGTAACCGCAATTACAATATATATTTTTTGGAAAAAAAGGATCATTTTAAATTTGAAAAAAAATTTCATAAAAAAATGTAAATAAAATTTCATTTACAAAATTTCAAAAACGTCATTTTGAAAATTGAAAAAAACTAGAATTTGAATTTATTCTATAGAAATTTTCCTAATTTAGAGACAAAAATCAACAGTGACTTCAAATCGAGATTCTTCGGAATATAAAGGTATTGCAATTTTTAATAAATTTGAAATTATTTCAAAAACACCGCAAAATATCTTAAAATTTAAAATTGATGTCAGATTATGAACAAAAGTTAACTCAAAATAAGTTCAAAATTTAAAACTAAAAATATTTTCAAAATTAAACCTCATTTCGGCTTCTGGCCAATTTATAAATATAATCGACTTTGAGCTGAAATGTGACCAAATTTCTAAAAATAAAATCAACTTTTTTCCAGCAACTCAATGGAAACCAAATGACAGCGTAATATATGTTTATTTGAACAAATAATTACTGGAAATTTATTTTAGGACAAGCCTGGGCCGGACCACGATTAGGAAACTTTAACTACGACATTGGCCGATCAGTCCAGACCTACAATCTTCCAATCTACGGAATGGAGCAAGGTGGAACTTACACTATCCAGATAAACGAGCAAGCTCCTGAGAAAATCTACGGTGGTAAACTTGAACTCATGAATGTCACCGCCCACTCTGGACACGGTTACGCCGCCGCTGAAGATTGCGATAACGGAGGTTCATTTATCTACGAACAAAATCCAAGTCACCAGGGAGAATTAGAATATGCCAATTTTGGAATTTGTCAAACTAGATGCTACCCAGACAAGCCAAATGATTACTGCTTTAATGTACCATCATCATGGAATTCTTATATTGTATAACTTTTGAAAAAACAATTTTTCCAAAAAAACTTTTTTTTTCAAAAAATTCTGTTCCGACTTTAACACAGTGTTGTGACTCAAATTATTAACGGTGCCATTATTGATTTCGAAGGAATGAAATGGAAAACTGAATAAAATAAACGACATTTGCAAAATATATTGAGTTTAACAAACAAGTGACATTCCGCAAAAAATACTCTTCGCCGCAAACTTTTACGGCACAAAATTCAATTAAATATGTTTTTTCTCGTTCAGAAACCGGGTATTTGAAAATCGGGATCTGCAAATTTGTGAAATTAAAACTTGTTGTATGACACAAAATATCATAAATGTTGTACAATGCAGTTGAGATAAACTAGCTTTAAAAAAAGAAGTCTGTTCTACGAAGGTAATCTGACAAACCAATGAGGACTATCTATTTTTTTGACCGTTTTAATGTTGTAAAAAAATTATCCCTGACTCAATCTAATTTTCTTCGATTTTTTCATCATAATTAAACATTAGTAATCGAATTTTCATATTTTGGCGCGTTATTCACTTAGTAAATTTACTTTTTTAAACAGATTTTATTTCATGATATAAAATATCTACGATTATCTACCGCGCTTATTGGTCAATCTTTTGTCCAATTTTTTGGAAGATGACTTATGAATCATAAGTTATGATTCTAAAAATAATACCATCTACCAGATGACACCAACTGTATTCTATATGCAAAAATTAATATGTCCTCTTAAAAAATGAAATAAATAATCATACTTTTTTCAAAAATTGTCAGTGGTCAATTCTATTTTATCCAAATGAACTTTCAGATAAATAATTTGATAAAAGTTTCACTAATTTTTGCGACCGAAAACCCCAAATATTTTTAAATAAACTGCACCAAAAAAATTATAAGGCCGTGCTATTCTTTCTGAAAGCAATATTTATAATGTCGCCATTATACTTGAGAATACTCATTATCCAAACAATAGCGTAAACTGAACAAAAACTATACTCAACAAGATTCTTTAAATTTAAAAAAAAAGTTTAAATTTTTTAAAATGGCAAGGCTAAATATTATAGAGAAAATAGAGGTTAATTTAGATAAAGAATTGGCAATTTTGGGTAAATGCTCACCGTACGTGGCACTTGGACCGTATAAAACAGCATTTGAAAAAGAAATGTTAATCGAAGTTAAAGGCAGGGATTCGCACACGAAACATTTAAATAAAACTTTAAGATTTATTTATTTTCTTTATGTTTTTTTATCAATTTAAGGGGGTATACGACTTCTGATTTAATAAAGGCCTTAGAGGCATTAAAAATGCTCCAATTGATACGGGGTGATAATTAAGTGTACTAAGAACCAAAATCATCAAAAAAAATTTTTCGAAATTTTCGCATTTTTTCGATTTTTTTCTAAGTATTTTTTAAAAGATGAAGTTAAAAAATAACGTTTGCTCGAATTTGACCACTAAAACTTCAAATATCGCCTTGACGTAAGCCAACTTTCTCATCAGTGTTTTACTGGCTTTCTTTTGAGCCTACTTTCGAAAAATCGAAGCACTTTTTTTTTCGGAAATTTTTTGGAAAATGACCAAAAAAATCATATTTCGAGTTTCAGCTGGAAATTGCATAAAAGCCCGTCTTAATCTCTTACAAATGTTCGGAAAATACTTGGTAAAAATTTGAGGCATTTTGCAAATATATCTTCAGAGGAGATAGATTTTGAAGTCTGAAATTGTGAAAAATCGTCGGTTATTTGGCGTTCTAGAATTGTTCAGTCGCCGGATCGATAAAAGCTCGTCTTAAAAGATTGGCATACTACCGTTACGTGATCTGTGAAAATTTGAGCTCGATTTGATGTACCGTCTGGGAGGAGATAGATTTTGCAGTTTGGAAAATGTCACCTTGTTACGATACTGTACCTATTGGCGTAATGGTCAAAAATAATTTTGATGTATTTTTCGCAAGATTAAGGATAGATCTACAAATTAGCATTTTCGGTTTTTCTCATAACTTTTAGTTTTCAGTATATTCCACCTAGAAAATGTCAAATCAGAGTCGTATACCCCCTTAAGCATTATTATAATTAATTTTACAATTAATAATTTAATCGGATCAACTGAAAACAAAATTTGGAGTGTATAAAATTGTTTCTTTTAAAAAATAATAAGATACAATCCGGTAAATCTGATACAAAACCATCATATTGTGCCGATCCCGCATCACAGGTGTGAAACCACTCCTTGCGAAGGTAATTAATTATAAATTAATCAAGCAATACATACATTGATATTCAATAATTTAATTAAGTGTAAACAAGCTTACGATCTTGCTATTAAAGATGCTCACACTCAAGCTGCCCAGGTAAATCCCCTTAAATCGCTTGTTGCGACTCTAGCGGAAGAATCTGAAAGAAAATTATTGGAAATGAAAGAAGCACACAAGACAAGGTATCAATATTTTGGCCGGGAATTATCAAATTTGTTAAAATAATTAAAATTGTTAAATTTGGGAAAAACTTTCTTCAAAAAATAATGAAAAATCAAATGACGGGTAAATTTTTTTTAAAAAAATATTAAGCATATTCAAAACTTTTAAAACGATAGTAACAGACCTGCGTTTAGAAATAGGCTTTTTGCGACAAAATATGACTCTATTTTGAAGCTCGTTCCTGATTGGTCGCGCAATCAGTGATCTTTAATAATGTTTTAGGATGTTAGATTTTCGTTCAAATATCACATTGTATTTAACTTTTGGGTTCCACAATGTGTAGTCTTTGAGATATTCGCCCTAAAAACACACACAATCCTGTTTTCCCATGAGGGATACGGTATTATGTTGTAAAATTATTGTCAGGAAACGTGGTTTTATTACACATTTCTTGGTGTGCAATTTGGGAAAAACTTTTTAAAGTTCAAATTTTAAGAAAAATCTGAGGTTATTTTATAACACTTAAATTCATGTACAGCCCAAATTGAGCGTTTAAAAATTTTTTGTTAGAATTTTATTTCTGAAAAATTCCATGTTAAAATTGTTTGATTGTTAAAAAATATATTTTGTGATAAATTTTTTTAGGAAAAATGATTTGTTAAAGACAATTACCAAAAATTTCTTCGTCCGTACGTATGAAATTATACTTTGACATTCGTGGAAAATCTCCAAAATAATAAAAATTCACAACTGTAATTTTCTACTTTTATTTAGCAAATGAACCCAGATTTGATCTCTTTATAAGCAAGATGAAAAAATTTCGAATATGAACATTTTAAAATTAGAAAAAAAACTTAAAGAAAACAATGTGAGAAAATTGAATTTTGAAAGACAAATAACTCGATTACAAGCAGAAGTTGGGGAACTGTATGAAAAATATTTAGAGGAAAAATCTGCTAGACGACTTTTGATCACTGATTTGAATAATCGAAATGCGACAGATAACAAGATTTTGGATTTTATTAATTAAATCTTGGAAACTTGAATATTAAAGAAAAACGACGAAATTGTACGAAAATTCGGTTTGCATTTTGAGCTATTCTCGTTTTTAAATTAATGTGAATCAAAAATGCGTACATAGAAATCAACCAACCGACACATTTCAAAATTATGCGCTTCATTTCTTGAAATTATTATAATTTCAATTTTTTCTTTAAAATTTTTTATTTTCAAAAAAATTATACAATTGAAAATATGAAATTTACACCATGTCACGTTTTTGCTTCCTTTTTCGTTTTTGCATAATTTGCTATCCGCTAATCAGAACACTCAATTTTGGCAAGCACTTACATGTTTGCCAGATTTAACATTTTCGATTGGCAAATCATGCAAAAATGAAAAACGGAAGCAAAAACCTAACATGCAGTAAATTTCCTAATTTTCGAATGATTTTTAGTTTTTGAACAAAATTTTCAAGTTATTACCTCGATTCCCAATTTCACATTTGTTTAATTTGCCCTCCCTCTCATTTTTGTTTTTAAGGCTTTTTATAGCTTAATGGGTCTATAAAGACACAACTAAACAAAACAGTTAACAATGTCCTTATAGAAACATATAATTTTTTAAATCCAAAGAAAGACAAATAATGAAAAAGCCGAAATCGATCCTGTCCATATGAAAATCGGTTTAGAGCAAGCAAGGGTCGATCTTGGAATTGCAAGGAAAGAAATAATGACGATGGAAGGAAGGGTTTTTGTGTTAAAAAATAGAAAATAATCGTATTTTATGAAAATTTATCATTTATTATTAAAATCATTGCGAATATTATGCCCCTCATGATTTTTTTTGCAGGATCCGCTTCTCAAAATGAAATGCGTCATCATTAGTTTGATTCTTAAGAAGCGAATTATTTTCTACATACTAAAACGCATATGGTTATCAACTTGAAATTAACTGTCGAAAAAATAAAGAAGTTTTTCACGCTTTGAAGCGAATCTCACAAAAAAAGTAAATTTATCATGTGACAGGCTTCATTTTTGATATCAGTAGCGATAACCAACTATGGGCCCTCGAAACTGAAGCGCATTTTCAGCATGTTTTTGCATATTGTCCTTGGACAAAATTACAATGATAAAATAAATAAGTTCAATTTAAAAATTTATTTTTTAAAAATTACAGATAACTTGTTTGAAATAACCAAAACAAGCTGATTACGTAAATGTTGTTCCAAAACGACGATTTGAAGAATTAGAAGAAAAATTTGCAAAAACATCCGAGGAAAAAATTTCATTTGAAAAAAATTACACTTCACTATCAGCAGAGCACAAGATACTGCGAGATTTATACAATCAAGTTAATTCTGAACTAACCGAGACAAATTCGAAAAATGAAGAAATGACCAGAACTGGAACACCTCGGCCAGAGTGGGACCAGGTATTGGTTTAAGTTAGAGCAACTTTTTGGGTACCTTAAGGGGTGGTCAACGTAAAATTGGTCAAAAACGTAGTTTTGAAATCGGTTTCACGCTGAATGTACACAAGAAAAATCTAAACCCATCAAAAATGAATTATTTGAGTCAATAAGCGTCGAGTCAGGGTCGACGTTGATCGCACTGATAGTCACTTCCGCCGGAAATGACGTTTAAAAAGTTTCTCTTTGAAAAATCTGAAATGTAACTTAGTCCTGAGTTTAATAGGTACTCTAATACTACCACTTATTGATTACAAATGCAGAAAATATGCAGATTTGAACGTTTTTAGAAAAATAACCTCATTACACATTTTTGTCCAGATTTGCGTTGACCACCCCCTTAAAACGGAAAGATTTATTTTTTTACATCGGACCATTTAATTTTTTCAATAATTGTTGCAATTTTGTTAGTCTTACATTTTGACTAATTTTGCAAATTATTTTGTATTATTGCGGAGTGGAAAGCTTTTTTACTAGTTTGTCGTTGTTTTTGTACTATCACAAGTTAAAAATGGGTATTTATTATATTTTTCTACGTAGTCGAAATACTGTAGTAGAGATACTGTAGTAGTAAAGATACTGTAGTAGAGATTATAATGCTGGTCATACACGTGTATTACGACTTTAAACATTTTTTTAAAATTGAACTCGAATTTTTTTTATTTGAAACAACCGAATCATACATCTCTAATTGATCAGAAATACGTTCCCTAATAGGGAATCCCTATAAGATGAGCTGATGAAATTGATACTCTTATTGGGTTTTAAAATTATCTTATCAAATTTACTATTTTCTAGAAGTTAATTATAACATGTTTTCAACATGTTCGCTAAAATTAAATTTCCGGAGTCGGTTAAATCTCTGATACAAGTATAATAGTTTGTGACCGCCCTTGAAAAAAATGATCATAAAAAAAAGGTCTAGATTTATAATTTAAGTTAAAAGGGTAGTCAGAGTGAGAATTAAGGCTGATTTTTGCTCCATTTTTAATCATAATGCAAAAGTGACGGCTTTGAAAACCTCAAAAACTACTTTTCGTTGATTATTGACGCACGAAGTAATTTGAATTTAAGCTTCTATGAATGCAATTTATTTGATTTTATTTCGGACAAAATATATAAAAAAATTTCTATTAAGGTATGCCCTGCTTCCTAAGTTCAACATATTCTCGATGAAATATTTAGCCACAGGGCCTTGAGGATATATCAGATTAGCCACTTTTGGAGAACTAGCCTTCAACTTGCGAAAAAAAATGCCAAAACTTTTTTGTAGACCCACTTCACCTTCACACATAAGCGCACAGAAGCCACCTAACCAAACGGAAATCTCCTCGCTAGGTTTTATTTTTGAAAAGCTAAACCCAAATTTAAACATAAATGTTAAATAGTATAACCAAAACTTTGAAGGTGAGCTTTGTCGATAAGTGCTATAATTCATCTAAAGAATACGTAAAAACCCGGTCCAAAAACCGTTTTGTTGGCTTTTTTCATCGGAAAAATCTATCTCCTCCTAAGGTTAAATTTCAAAATGTATCAAATTTTTGCAAGCTAGCTCTAAACAAACAAAAAAAACGTTGTAAAGCACGGGTTTTTGTCAAAATTTCGGCCCCAAACAAAAATATGAATTTTTCAAGTCACGTGAAAAAATTTTTTCTTTTACGAAAATAAATGTGGCTTCGATTTTTTCGAAAAGTAGGCTCAAAAGAAATCTGGGAAACACACTGAACAGAAAGGCTGGCTTACGTCAACCCGATTTTTGAAGTATGTTTAGTGATGAAATTGACAACAAACCGTTACTTTAGTTGAACATAATTCGAGAAAAAATTACCTTAGAAAAAAATCGAAAAAACGAAAAAAATTTTCGAAATTTTTTTTTTTTTGTTTTTTTTGTTTCATTGGAGTTTGGTTTTATGCGTTATAACAAAAAACAATTGATTTGGTGCTTTTCATGAATAAATAACTGCAGAGGAAAATGTAGGAGCAGGGAACTCCTATAAAAAAAAATGAATTTAAGAAAAAAAATATATTACTCATTCAAAAAAAAGCTATCACTTTCGCTTTGTAAGAAATTAAAATGCTAGAAATACGCAAAGAGGAAATCCCTAAAGCTACTGGGACCCCGTTGTAATATTTCCAGAAAGATGTCTCACTTTGATTTTCAAACGAAGAACAATGAATAGCTATCGTGAAAAAATTGCCCTATGTAAAATAAGTTGCTGGGGATTTATTTGAACAAAAAATGTGTGAGATTTTTGAGGCAAATCAACTTAACTCAGATAAATAAATAACACCGACAATTAATTCAATAGTTTGTCATTCAAGAAAAATTTCTAAAATATGCCTAATAATTGGCTCTTCTGAAAAACGCCTGATCTTTTTGCCTAGGATTTTTGAAAAAAAACCCCTATCTTTTGCCTTACGGTCTATCCCGCGGGAAAAGTTTTTTCGCTCAAAACCTTCACCTATTAGCCGGATTTTCACCTATCCGCCTCACCTATTCCGCCGGACCTGCTGTAATATTAATCACTGGAATTCACTGACTGGATACATGAGACTTACGTTCGGTAAAATTTGCGCATCATTTTTCTAGTTTTCTTAGTTAGTTTCTTTCGAAAAATTCTTATTTTCTTCTTAATTTTTCTTCCTGACCATCAAAGCTCTTCTAAATATCTCTAAACAGCAGTTTCCCAGTGAGAAATTATAACCATAAAAATGTTATCCGCAAATAGTTTATTTAAATTTATGTTTTTAATTGACTTTTATTTTCTTAAATTTGGCATCTAACGATTAATTACGTAATAATTATGTAATAATATCGTGTGACAAAAACTTTTCGAAATTACTGATTTCAAATTGTCAAAAATTAACTAGTCTAGAATTCCAGTCTAAATTTCCAGAAATTGGACAATGAAATTCGTAATTGGTATTGGTCACAAATATAGGAATAAATTATTCCTAATAATACCGGAGGCACTTTTGAAATAAAGTGCCTCGACAGGACTTGGACACAAATTAAAAACATTAAACTTTCGGTTCCGAAACTGTTGGGAATTGGATGAGGAAAAATTTCAGATAATAAATTTTTGAAAAAAGCAAGCGAAAATAATAGAAAAAAAATACTCGATATTTGAGATATTCCTATGGGTGTCATAAGAAAATGGTCCAGATCTTATCTCCGGTAGTAGCCGACAATCTCTGGACCCGTAGTGTCTTTGCGCCATCCGTGGCGTTGCGTTTGATTTAAGCATTATAATCGAAGATTCATTATCAACACATATTTTTTCAATGATAATCATATTTTTCAAAGAATTATCTACAGTCCTATAAAAACAATTTGTTAAAAAAGTTAATAAAAAGTCATCAAATGTGAAGAAAATTAAAAATTCTCTCAATTTTGCCGATTCTAACAAACAAGTGCATAAATAACACGAATTTAGGGTTAATTTGACATTTTCAATTTAAAATATATAACCGTCGCCAATTTGGGTATTGCATCTGCAAAAAAAATTCAATGTTTAAAATGAGTCTTGAATTTTATTGGAATAATTATTTCTCGTGATTCCTTCTCTCTTTTCTTTCGCCTACGCATTCTTCTGTNTTTTTTTAAGGGGTCTTCCACGTGATTTGAGTACTTTAAAAAAAAACATAGTACAGTAATTTGAAAAAGTACTCAAATTACGTCAAAAAAATTCCAGGGTCAACTTTAAACGTTTTTAAGATTTTTTTCACATTACACTAAAGTCCGAATAAAATCACATGACGAAATAATCCAAAAATTAGATTTGGAATATGTCATAAATTAATCCTTATTTCTTGAAAAATAAGATCACGTGACGTTTTTGGATAACATTATTATGTTCAAAACTCTTGAATTAGGTGTTCATTGGCCTTAAAAATTTTCGGCGTAATTTGATCACTATTTGTTTACTTGAACCAAAACCTTATATTATAATTTGAAGGTCACGTGATCGTTTATGGACTTTGGTATAATGGAAAAAATTCTTAAAAACTTCTAAGGAACCACTTCAATTTTTCAAAAATTGATATTAAGCAATTTTTTGAAAAAAAACAGTACTACTTTTACCAACTTATTCCTAAAATATACGGTCACGATAATCATTTGGGGCTATCGACGATAGCCATATCGTGTGATGGGAAAAAAGTCTTAGAATTTTTTTCTGATCCCGCTCAAAGTCTTTTTTAATGATTAAAATTTGTTTTTGGCAACAATATTAAGTACTGTAATACAGTAAAAATTTTCGAAAAAAAACGCACAAACGTCAATTATCCAAATAGTCGATCGAACACTTTGTTAATTTTCATTCATACACGATTAAGGGTCCGAAATTGCGATTAAATGCCATTGCGCCACGGATGGCGCAAAAGACACTACGGGAGTTATCATTGAATCTATTTATCAAATTCAACGATAAGCTCTGAACCCTTTTCTAATGACCTCCATAGGAATATCTCAAATATCGAGTATTTTTTCTTAGTATTTTTGCAGGTTTTTTCAGAACATTCCATATCTGAAAATTTCCCATATCAAATCACCAACAGATTCTAGAAACATGTTGAAAATATTATTTAAAAACATAGTATCTAACGTTTCGATTTATTTTATCATTTTNTTTTCATTTAGGCCCGATCTATTATACATGATCCCGACTTCATATTATGGTGAGCGGTTTTAAATTATTCATTTCACTTTATTTTTACCACTCATAATTTTTCATGTATTTTAATTTGTGTCTTTTAACTAGTCAGCGGGAGTAAGGAGGTTAATCTGAAAAAAGTTCAATTTATAACGTTAAATTGATTTTCCTTTACATTTTTAACTATTTTTTTCGATTTTTTACTTATAATGAGCTGAATTTGTCATTTTTTCTTTTTTTCTGTGAATTTTTTATTTTTATATATTTTTTTTTATATTTTTTATTCATTATTACTAATCTTTTTATATTAAGTCCTGCTACCACATTAATGCAAAGCTCAACCGGGGCTCCGATGATTATTTATTCACCAGATGTGCAATACTTTTTACAGGATAGTTTTCCTGTCATTTTTGATCCTTTGTTATTTCCATGTGCACAGCCAAAATTCTTGCAGTGGGCCTACAGCCAATTCACCGAACATGAGATAAATTTATTTCTCAGAAATGATATTCCAGTGGATCTTGCCGAGTTAAGGATGGTTTATATGTGTACAAAGTTTATATACTTAATTGATCGATACACTATTTTTTCTATGAACTATGCATAATGCCTGTTTTAGTAAATACAAAGTATTTTCAGCTCTCTAGCTCTATATAATATGTTATTTAATGGCTGGTTGTCACATGATACCAAAATGCCACAATTTTGTAAGTGGACAAAACGACAATTTTTATTTATAGAACTAGTATCGAGTTAGGTGTCTACATTCACCATTTTGACAGGTGACAAATAAATTCTAGATCGAAATTGGTACCTTTCACTTCAAATTTCTCAAAAATCTTCAAAAAATCTCAAATTTTCTCAAAAATCATGAAAAAATTCAGTGGAAAATTCTCTACAAAATGAGGCTATCAAAATAGTTTTCTGAGAAATCCCAGTTATCGTCGCCCACATCCTTAAGATGGATTTTTTCTAAACCAGCTATTTGTGCTAAAATTCTATCACTATAAACTTCAAACTTAGAAAAATTGTTAATTCAGACCCTCATAGGCAAACTTTGTTACCTCCCCACGATCTTTTTATGCCGGATAGCGCGTATAAGTCAATGGATTTGGATACGATTAGTCTCATGATAGACTGGTTGGTTTATCAAAATTATCCGACTAGAATGCAATTACTGATTCCCTGGCAGATTTCCCAGTGGAATGATTTTTCGAATTATTGTCGCAATAGTACCGTTTTTGCTCAACAATGTTCCGAAGTATGTCATACTTGTTGTAAAAGAAATACGACAATTGACATACATGATTATCGCCAGCGGAGTGGCTTGGCTTATGGTACTATCGCCCAGATTTTGACCCATATTTTTGAGACTGGTAATAAGGTAATTATTTTTAGTTTATATGTTTTTGTTTACAAACTTTTTTTTACTAGGAGGCATATTTCTCTATTATTATGACACAGACACTGATATTTGAATTATGCTTAGTTTTTGATTTTTTTATATAAAAATATCAATCAATCTATCGACTGATTTTTTCAGAGAGAAATTTGATTCGTGTCTTTCATAAGGACATTAAGGGCAATTTGGTCAATTTTTACTAATCATGGTTTTAAGATCCTGGCCGACTATTTTCAGTAAAAGAAAAAATACTGAAAAAGTTACAAATGAGAGGGTGATACAAAAATAAGTAAAGTTTTTCAGTTAACTCTTGGAGGCTCCGGATTATTTTCAAAAAATCCTACAAAATCCTACAAATACGGAGCCTCCAAGGGTTAAGGATTTACATATTTAAATGCTCGAAAAAATTAATTAGATAGCTAAGCCAAATAACGTAATTGACAAATGAGAAATTAATTAATTACTTGCAGCGAGACGAAAAATATTACTTTTATTATGAGTCCCCACGTCCGTTAATGGCCAGCTGGGCCTATTTTTGTTTCAATATGAATGTCAGTTATTAACCCCATACTTTTAAGTGTACACCGGATACTACCAATAGTCAGATATGTACAAAAATTGAAGAGGGGATTAATTATGATGGTCAAACGGGCGAGCAGATCAATTTTATCACGTATACTGATTTGCGTGATACACAGGCTAGGGTATCATTGACTGACTACACGGAAGATTTTCACGAACATGCTGATTTTACAAAAAAGGGTTCCTATATTGTTTTCTGCGTTGGTAATGGTCGCCCCGGATTGGATGGAAACTTGACCCGGCTTCATATTTTAATTTTGGCAAAAATAAGTGAATATCCCGTGCTGCTAAATCGAAATGGTAACTTAGTTTTTGTGAGGGCTTTATGCAGAAGTGAGAATCATAGCAAGGATATTTTACGAAGATACGTTCAATTTGTTTCAAATTTGCGACTCATGTTCGCCGCTAATAATTGTTATCAATTTGACCACGCTGATGTTTTAAATGAATTCTCGAATATGTCAACTATCATCCCCAATGTAGCAGCTCTCAGATGGTAAGTTTCGGAGAATTTACTTATATTTATATAGTGTCAATTTTGCGAAAAAACAATTATTATTGCTTTGACTCCACTCTCCCCCGATTGTCAAACGCGGGAGAGAAAAAATAAAAAGAACATTACATTTACTCAGATTGGTTAAAAATATAAAATACAATTTGAATTTTTATTTATTTTATTGCCTATGAGTTATCTTTTAAGACGATTTTCTGTTTGTCAGTTTTATATCCCCTTACTATTTTATTTTATCCCAAAATTGACACTACAAACCCACGATATGATTATTAATGATTTCAAGTGACAAAAAATTTTTGGGGGTTTTTTTTCACGCATAGCAAAAAAGTGCAGAGTTCAAGATTTTTTTATTATTTTTACTCCAAGCGAGAAAATATGTCATGGGAAAAACAATTAACTGCTCTGGGCGTTTTAGCAGTCAGAAAATGTTTAATAGTGTAAGAATTGTAATATGTGAAAAAATGTTTTACCACGGGGTTACTGGAGGCTTCTCAGATTTTTAGGTGGCCCGCTTATAGAAGCCCCCAAGAACTGCCCAAGGACTCATTCTTTGTACACATATTATGATTCTTTTGGATCCCCCCACTTTATTGCCAGTATAATTGGTAATTTTGTGATTAATTTCGTTATTCCGAGTAGGGCGTAACAGGACGAGGCCAAAATAGAGACTAAAGGGTATCTGAAAAATCCGAGGAAGTCAGTCCTCTTTATTTTTCCGGAAAATTCGAAGAAAATAATTTCGAAAATTTTCAAAAGATTTTTCGAATTTTTTTTTCATGATATTTTAAAATCCGAAATTTTCAAATGCAAAGTAAGTATAACAAAGGTGCAATGCAACAAATAATTGCGGAAATTCCGCTTCAAAAAAGTTTTTACTTTTAACACATTACCTGAAAATGAATTACTAAAAATAAAAATATAATTCAATTGCCATTCCAAAGAGAATGTTTGATGGTGTACGAGGTCCAATATGTGAGAAAATGTTTTACCACGGGGTCACTGGAGGCTTCTCAGATTTTTAGGTGGCCCGCTTATAGAAGCCCCCAAGGACTGCCCAAGGATTCATTTTCAAATACATATTATGATTCTCTTAACTTCAAACTATAGGCATATGCCAAAAGTGAAAATTTTTACAATTTTATGATATACATTAAGCCCATTTTTTATAACATAAGGGAGTGATCAGTCACCTGGCGATATGAATTATTGCCACTCTTTTGTAATATTTAAATTTTATATTAACAAACTTTGTTTCACTTTTTTTATTAGTCAATCAGATGCTTTATTGGTGTCGTTGACTACCAATGCACAGATTGTTCTGGACGGATTGAGTTTTTCAGAGCAATATCACAAAACGACAATTTTTGCCAATGAGGATTATCGATTAGATTTATATTATAAACATTTGGAGAATCCTGGCACCGTAGTGGTCGCAATGTCGACAAATTATATGGGTTTTACCGGTCCTGGGAAATCAGAATTTTTGAATTGGCGCGCATACCGAGACGTGTGCCCAATGTCACTATGCATGTCTCGCCCAGATTCACCTTGTCGATTAAAAGTTATTGCTTTGACTGAGTTTTATTGTCGACTGAGGGATTACGTGTCATCTGAACAAGGTACTAGCTCTTGAAAAACAATACGTCAGAAAATGGTTATCAAATTTTATTTTTATTTTATTACCAATTTTAACCTAATTTTTGTAAAATTTGCGACAGTCATATAAAATGAACCTTACAAAGTGTTTATGGTAACCTTGATTTTTTAAGTGTTACATGACGAATCATTCTATGATATCTTATTGGCTAAAGGTGGAACCATCGAGTCAATTAGCCGCATTATGAAATTTGCAACTATACGAGTAAAGCAAAAGATTCAAGTGGGCGAGATGGCGCCACACGATCAATCGGGTATTTTCTATCAAACAAACTTAGGGTCTTTTACTTTTTTAGAAAATTATTCAGACATAATCTTTTCATTGTACAGTGTGAAAAATGCTACGCCCCCAAAGGGGGAATGGGAGAGGTGCTGATACTGTAGAGGGTAATGGAACACAAGTCTGTTAGCCTCTGCCATCAGTACTTTGACCGATTAGCCTGTGGTAATTCCCCCTTTCAAAAAATGACCGGTTTCTCCTTTGTTATCCTGCCGACAACAAGGTCTAGTTAATTATTTATAAATTCATTTATTCTTGACTATGTTGAGAGAGAACGAATTAATCCACCTTCTTATATGTCAAAGTGGACGCCAAGGACGTCCGTTAGGTCGTAAGGAAAAAATAATTTTTGAGATTTTTGTTTGAGAAATGCGTTGGTTTACGCCTAAAAGACACAAAAAGACACTAAAACGTCCGGGCTAGTGTCCACTTAGACATGTTCGACAGTAGATTTTTTTAATTTTAATTTTAATTTAAGTTCTAATTTTTAAATTTAACTCTCCCTCCTCAGACTTTCATTTTTCACTTTGGCTTCCTTGTTTTATAGGTAACAAGAGTTTTATAGGGAAAGGAAGGACGCCGGGCGCGCGGCTCCACCTGGCGGCAGGACGGCGCGCCCGACATCCTTCGATTAGCCTGAAGGTACTTTCTACAATAATTACCTTTTAACTCACTAAATTAAAATAACCCATTACTACTGAATTTTTATATATAAGGACAGCCAATGACGACATGATATTTCTGACATTCAATTTCTTAGCGCCACTACTCTGACAAATAATAATATTATTAAGGATGATGCTTATGCAGGGGATGGGGTAATTTCTTTAGAGGATTACCGATTAGTCTGTAGATACTATCCCCTTATTTGTGTCACAAAATCCATTGATTTTTATTTATTCTCATAAAATTTTTGTATGATTTTTCTTTTCTTTAATGCCAATCCGAATATATAAGAACTAAAAAGCAGATATGAGTCATGATATAGTTGCTAAAAATTATCAATCTTTTGCGCTTTTTTCTTTGATTGTTACAAACGGTCATTAATAGATATCCAAAAACAATGCAAAGGATAGATACAAGATTAAGATTTAGAATTTAATTTTTATAAATCAAAATAATGGAAAAAGCAGTGGGAGGGATCGGGTATATCAAAAAAGTAGATTACCGATTAGCCTGGTGGTACGATACCTTCCCTGCTTGTGATTAAATAATCTTTCTTTATATATTATTATTACTACGTACTAGTGCGAGAATCCCTCGAGGTGTGGTTTGCTTAGAGAAGAATTTCTCCATTTTTTATTATTTTTTATGAAAAAATAAAAATAAAATAATTTCCACTTTATAATTGTGATTAGACACTTATAGCTCAGCCTCGAGATACAATTTCACACGTATTTGTAAATTTACAGGCAAAATACACCTCGAGTGATAGCTTACGTATTACATTTCAAATTAATTTATAAGTGTATTATTCATTTACTTCTGATGACAAAATTTTTGTATATATTGCGTGCAACATGAATATTTAAATAAACGGAAAATAAATATTTTTCAAATGCAACAAAAAACTCCGAGTCACGTAGATTTTATGTCAGGAATTTTATTATAAAGCATTGAGTGAATAAATTTTTGTCGAAAATAAGTCATGATCGGAAAAATAGTGAGTTGATGATTTAATTACGAGGGATGGAGGTTTTGTAAAAGCAGTTAGTATTTTAAAAGAAAGAAAAATAAAAATTAATAAACAGAGGATTACACCATTTTGTAATTTTACTTTGATTTCACACTAAATGGTATATTTGCCGTAATTTTTAATTTTGTAAAAAGGTCTTTTAATTGTTTTAATGAACCAGTTTTAAATGATTGATAACATAAACAAAGAGAATACAAGAAAAGTGAGAGCGATATTTATTTCATCTGTATTTGAAATTATTCATATTATTAATTCTCATCATTTTCGGAATCAGATATGCAGTATCTCCCTTTTTAAACTTTTTTATTTGCAGGAGGTAATGATTGAGAATCATTTTTCACCTCATTAAGCGATAACTTGTTAAGGCCGGCGTTTTTGTTATTTGATAACGCAGCTTCGAAAGTTTCAAATGGTCTTTTTCGCGCACTTTTGATAACCGATGCCCTAGAGGGCAGCAGAGAGCTAGTGAGCTGTTTCGATGCACTGACGATTGAAATATCATTTTTATTAATTATCATATTACCGATTTTTTTACGTTTTATGATATGATTGGTATTAATTTCAAAGCTTGAGTCCTCCGAAATATTTTGAGAGATATTACATTTAGAACTGAAAATCAGTGGTTTGTTAACTGCTCGAAAACTTTCAGCTATAGGATCAAGGGTTGATATATGTTCATGATTTATCAGGTTTTCGACAATGGGTGAGAAGGGGGTTAAAGTTTCTGTAGATGGTTTGTTAATTTCTGAAAGCTTAGATAAACTAGGCAGTATTTCAGAAATCTCACTGGACCATGTTAAATTAATACTATTTTGACTCGGTTTGTTGAAACTATTGATTAAATTGAGATGTTGCTCTGCAATAAGGAGGTCACTAATCCTGTTATTTTCTGCGATGTCATCCATCTCTTTTATTATGGAGATGTGACCCCTATATTGTGAGATCAAATTCTCAATTGTCGACTTAATTTCAAACTTAATTTTGTTGCTGGTATCATTAAAATATTTTTTGACTGTTCTGCCATAGTCGGATAACATAACACTACTGACCCCTAAATCTTCCTGATCGAGTATTTTATCAAGAGAATTGTCACCACTAAAATATTGTTCTATCTCTTCAACTTTGATTGCCAGAGTAGTTCCGACCATAAATATTAAGTTGCGAATTTCTTTAAGGTCTTTACTGACTGTTTCCTTTTTAAGATTGTTTATGCCGGAGATGCAGTTATACCGTGACATTTTGAGTTTTTGTTCAAGGGCTTGAATCGCCCTTCTACGGCTTTGAGCGACCGTAAGGTTTTTGTTAATCTGTATTAAATCAGCATCATTTTCAAGCCCTTTGTTTCTTTGAAACTCAGTATAATCATTGATTTCGGCCTCCATTAATCCTATTTCTAGATTTAAGTATTCAAAGTTTTTCTTGGTCTCTTTGATTCGCACAGCCTCTTTTCTAATTGAGGCTTCAATAGTGCTGCTATCAAGATTTAATGATGCAATTGATAGATCGTTTTTTTCAAAGTAATAACCACTTCTTTCGAAATTTTTTAATGCATCACGTCTAATTATTTTTAATGAGTCAATGTTATAATTGGTTATCCCATGGATTCTAGAAGAGGTTCTTTGTCGAGTGGGCGACAAAGAGTTGATTGCGGTGTCAGTAGTGAGTATATCTTTTTCAAAAATTTTATAATTTTTTCGAAAATTGGTTTCTCTGTATGAAATAAACGATTTTGATAGTGGTCCAAAAATATAAGGCATCAGAGAGTGGTCATTAATGTTGTCAAATTGTTCAAATAAGAGTTTATAATCAGAGTCATTAATGGTATCATTTATGCCATTGGTATTATTTTGATGTAGAAATGGTTCGAATTGCGACTTTATTTTTCTTATTTCAATTTTGCCAGAAGTTAACAGAAATTCCCGAAGACTATTGTCCTCGATAAGTAATTGCGGCATGGTTTTATTAAAGTCTATTTCACGTTTAAATTCCGAGTAAATTTGTAGTAAATCATCTGACGTAATGTCACACATTTTTTCATTTTTACTTTTGTCTGTGAATGTTGCACAATTTGATAGAATTGCGTGAATACTACGTTCAGGCCATAAGTACGTATAGAAAAACGACCCCTTTATTTCTTGGACTCTAGTTATAGTTAATATAGCGATACCTATTTCACGAATAATACCTCTTTCAATGATTTTAACTTGACTTAAATTAGTATCCTCATTTAATAGCCTCTTTTTACATTCCAGGCAGAGAACACTTTCATAAATAATGGTTGGGGTCTTTTCAGGCCAGATGATGGGATCACAGAAAATATGATTCATCTCCGCGCCTTTTAAGCTCAAAAATTTATTATTCAGGCTGTAGCTAGGCATACAGACGCCATCATAATCAATAATTGTTCTTATTTGTGACGCGGAGATAATTTTAGTTATCGGAAATACAGATACCCATTTTTTAGTTATAGCCCTTTCAAATGTGTTAATTGAGTATTTTAGTACTTTTTTGCTGCTTATTTGATAAAAGAATAATAGGTTTATATCGTCATAGTCCAGATGAAGCGTTTCTTTGGCGTAATTGATACCTTCCAGACTCAATCCAACTAAAGACATTTTTTTATTTTATTGCAAGCATAGGGAAAGTTGAGATCCCCTCGGAAAGTGCTTCAAAAATTAAAACACAGTACAGATATCGATATCAATAACAATAATAATGCGAAAATAATAATTTATATTTATGTCACGCATAAATTTAATATCTGTATTCAATATCCCTGTTGAACTTCAGGCCCATATCGACCTCGGCACCCAAGATCTGACCTAGCATATTTATTGGATACCAATCAAGAATTTTATTGTTGTAGGTTTCCAATAGTTTTTTTGCATCAAAATTATACATTCTATTTTTTTTCCTGAAAATCTCAGCCTGTTTATGGTAAATGAGAAGCCGGTGCTCTTGGACTGTGCTAAATGAATCAATTTTGTAACAATGATCATACATATTGGGTACTATGTATTTGTTAACTATTCGCCGCTCCCGTAGTTTTTTTAAATAAAATTCACTTTTGCGATCTGGGGGATCGCACCTTTTACAGGTTTTTTCAAAATTTTTGACACTTTTTCTGTAGGGATGTTGACATTTAGAGTAAAAATACGAGGAACATTCGCTTTTATAGGAATATGTCCCAAGGTTACTTCGTACTACATTAGGTTGTCTGTTATATAGGTCAATTAGAAAGTATGGCCATGTATTCAAAAATCTAGGGTTTTTAGCTTCATTTTTAAATTTTTCTGGGATTTTCATAAAAGTCGAATAGAGGCCGCATTTATTTGAGAATATCATTTTATTTCTTTCTGCCTGACTAACGTATCTGCTTTTTGAGAATGGGTTAATTGCCGGTGACCCATCGGTTTGTACCAGACACTCCTTAATGAGGTTATAAAGGTCAACGGGCTTTTCGTCCATAAAAACATTACCAGCCCTACTGGCTAATAAATAGGCATGACCGTTAAACATATTTTTCAAGTTTTCATTTTTTAATAGGTCGTTTTGAGTTATGGGTTGTTTGATCATGGCATATGTTTTATTTCTCATTATTTTTATAAAGTTACAAACAATTTTCTGGAGTCTGGAATACCATTTTTCACTTAGAAGTGGTTGGCAGTCAAGCCCATGGGAAAAATAGCCGACTACAAAGCTATTATAAAGTCTAATTAATTGGGTTTTAGTACCGTAGTCCCTCATCATTAATACCTTATTTGACGCGGCGATTATTCTTTTTTCAATGTGAATTAATTGAGGTTCTAGATCAACAATATCTTTTTTATTTTTACCTATCCTAACTCCTAAATATAATAGTTCTTCAACTAGTTCTACTTCTTCTGATTTTAATATAATTTTTTTGCCTTTCGGCCACATACCTGTGACGAAGCCTTGGGTCTTAGATCCTGCTACCATGGTGTCAATGTTTTCTAGGGCGGAATGCATACATTCGAATACTTTCGCAATTGTATCATCTAGTGATTTTTCGTCGTTTGCCATTATTGTGAGACCTAAATCATCCGCATAGGCGGTAATAATTACATTGGGGAATTCTTTTTCGACTTTTTCTAATGCAATATTAAACACTCTCGAAAAAAGTATTGGACCCGATCCCGAACCTTGGGGAACACCTCTTTCTGGTAAGGTACGTAAGGTACTTCTTTCCGCACCTTTTTGTACATAAAAAGATCTTTCTGATAGAAAGCTGCCAAACCATTTAAAGGTATTTTCGGAGCAGTAATTATATAATGTTTCCAAAATAGTGGAATGGGCTGGGCTGCCAAAGGCGTTTTTGCAGTCGATAAGCAAACATACGACGTAGTTAAAATTTTTTGTATTTTTTAATAAGTTAGTGATTTCTGCAATTGCGGTTGAACAGCTGTGAGACTTGCGAAATCCATGCTGATTTTTATGAACCATATTATTGGTTTCTAAAAAATGTACTAATTGAGCAGCTGCAATTTTCTCTGTGCATGTACCCAATATATCACCTACACTAATTGGTCTCCACCCCTTAATATTATTTTTGTTTTTACCCTTTTTCGGAATCGGAGTCACTCTTGAAATTTTCCAAAAGTTGTGATAGTTACCTTTTATCAGGGATGAGTTTACTAACTCCAGCATAACCTTTTTATATGATGGTGTCAAGTTACACAAAATTCTCTTGGTGATGCCGGATCTACCCCGACTATTATTTTTGCAAGTTTTTAACGCCGCAGAAAGCGAAAAGCGTTTATTCTTGCCCTCCCACGTGACCTTATTAAGCGAAAACTGAGGTATTTTGGACCTATTAGGGACACAATTTTTTATTTCAAACTTTTTACCATCTATCTTAATATCATTATCCCATTGTAGGTTGTTAAAACCATCAGCAATTTCGTCCGCTGACATAGGACAATCATTAATTTGGGTCTTATTTTTATTCAATTTGGCATTAACTTTAAAAAACTCTTGGTCGTTTAAAAATTCGACACCTTCAGCTTCAGTTACACTAGCAATACGATCAATTTTACTTAGTTTATGGAACATTTTACTCGCCTCATTAAATGCTAATTTTATATAAAGATCATCTGGATTTTGTTTTTTAATGTTACGTAAGAAGTTCATTTTATTTCTCCAGTCCATCGTTTTTGGAGATAAAATGCTCTTAAAAAATCCTATCCTGCGTTCAACTATTCGCTCGGGTTCTGTTAAATCGACCAATTTTTCAAGTAGGCAACTTAACTTTTTGCCCCTAATTTCATACGTTAAGGATTCGTCTTTTAAGACTTCTTTAAATACTGTCCATACTTTGGCAGAATTATTAAAAATTTGTTCCTCAGAGGCGTGTTTGCGTGAGAAACTCATGATTTTAAGCTGTGCAAAATTTAAATCAAAATTGATGAGTCCTTTTTGTCCGAGATGACCATCACTGTTAATTTCATCTGCAAGGTTGAGATGAAAAAAGCCGTCCAAAACTACGCCTTTAATGAATACTGCATCTATGCAAGATTCGTACGTTTTATTATTGTTTTTATTGAACCTCCTATATGTAGCTTGTTTTACCATATTTTTATAATTGGGCAAACATTTTAATAATTTTTCAAGCTTAATTTTCGAAAAATATTTACTACTTTTTGCAAAATGCGTGTTGAAATCCCCTGCGATTATGCACGCATACCGGTCACTATTTTTACATATTATTTTTAACTTTTCATAAAAAGAATTGACGCTTTCGCCCGAATATTCGTATTTTTTGGACCCATCACAGGGCCTGTACACACTAATAAAAAATATTTTTAAATTGTCATGCGTAAATTGGATTTTACAAAAGAAGTTTGGAACCTCAATCTGTTTTATAAATTTGCTTAATTCCTCTTTAACCAAAATAGCGCTATAACATACGCCTTTTGAGTCCGTTTTTCCTATGTACATTTTGTAACCTGCGGGCGTTATCAAATCAGTGTGTTCTGCGACTAAATGCAATTCATTTAACAAAATTACGGGAGTATGATTGTAAATCTTAGTCAGTTTTTCCAGCTTTGCTGGGTTTGCTGACTTAAGATTTACATTCATAAAATTAAGATTTGCGCAATTGTTTATTTCTTTGTGCGGGATTATACGGGCAGGGGGATTGACATAAAATAAGTTGGGGTTGTATTCACCAGGATCAATTGGGAATTCGGTCGTGAAATCGTACAGCTTACTTGCCTGCCTATTTTTGAATATATCTAAGGCACTTTCTCTTTCCGGTACATGAATTCCCATGGATCTCCTATAAAACATGCTATTATTGACTAATTTTCTGTTATATAGCTCAAACGACAGCCTAAGTGTCTCAAGCTCATTTTTAATATCTTTAAGAAAGACAATGCCATCACCTACTCTGATTTCAGTGTGGCCTCTTTCAAAGAACCAGTTAACGAAATCACTGCAATTTGCCGTGTTTGGGTCGAAAGTGCTAACTGGTCTTTCAGTCCCCATATTATATTCATTAAGATTATTTATAACTGAAAGGTCATCATCGTCAAAATTTGATGAATCGTCGCTTTTATTGTTGAAAATATCTTCATTAATATTAATTGCTTTTTCGAGATCAATACTTAAATCATGATGATTAATATCATTATAAGCTTTATCGTAAAATTCGTCTAGATTACAGTTATTTATATTAATATCAGGTTCAGTCTCAAAGTGATGATTTGGACTCGGCCTTGCAGTACTAATCCTATTTTCAGAAATATTAATATCTGACTGGGGAACACGGTCACGTGATAAAATTTTTAGTTCATCAATTTTAGCTAACCTTGGCACGAGTAATAATTCTTTTCTATTATTTGTTTCATTCGTTTTGCTATTTGTAGTCGAACAATCAGGAACGGTTTTACTGCATGAGTCACTACAAGATATTGCATTATTATACATAACTGTTTTATCGACATTTATTAATGGTCTTATACTATTATTTATATTTATATTTTTCTCTTTTGGTTCAAAGTAAATATTTTCTACTAAAGTTACGCTTTTTTCTTTATCATCAAAAATAGTATTATCCATTAATTTTTTAGGTTTAATTTCTTGATTACGATTTTTTAGCGAGTTACTATCCGAGGACTCAATGGTCGTTGACAAAAAATCGGTGTTTTTATAATGTTCAAAAATATATGATAATTTGGGCCTTTTTTTATAATAATGCGTGTTACGTTTAAATAAAGCTGACCTTTGTTTTTTAATTGACGAGAAGTTATTAAATTTTGATAATGTAAGGTTAAAGTTGTTGTGATTTGAACCAGAGTTCTTGAGGTTGATATAAATTTGAGCACGGAAAAAACGATAAAGGATATGGTCACGATGAGTAGATGTACTACAGTTCTTATGATAAAAATAATAATAATGCGATAATGATAAGTTTCTAAATTGATTTGTTTTCTTGCTCATTAATCCTGAAATAAAGTTATTAGTTATTGATGCCATATTCTTGATTGTAGCAAAAATAATTATATTTGAGTCTTGGGATGTACCCTGCGAATTTTTGCGGAAAATTTTATTCTCTGGAGATGTAATTCGCGCGGCAAAAATTTTTTTCATGAAAAATAGTACGTATTTAATTAAAAGAGGATTTAAGTTGCTTAACTCAAATTTTTCTGATTTATCTAGCTTTATGGATTTGAAATATTCAAAATACTTCAATGCTTCACTTTCTGTGACGTTTCGATAATTTAATAGCACTGTAAAAGTAAGCTGCAATGAATAAAGTGCACAAATCATTTTTTGTACTGTATATTGAAATTTTAAATGGCTATCACGAGTAATTTTCAAAGAAGGGCTAGGAGATACCTGAGTAGGTTCTTCATCTCCAGTTTCAAAGGAGCCCACTTCACTGAAATTTGGATCATTTTTTTTGGTAAATACGAGTAAAATTTCAGCAAATTCGGTAACATTGAGTTTACCAATTATACCCCTCCCAAAATGAGTTTTGGATTCACAAACTTCATCACTTTCGATGAATTCTTTAGTCCAATCCAGAATCAGGGGTGATTTAATAACCGGAATGATGCACCCAGGTTTTCCTTTGATAGAGCTTATTTCACTCGTGAAAATTGGGTCACGTGCAATCCTTGAGAAGATAGAAATATCGTCCATAACAGTATATAACTCAGTATCAACATATCCAGGGTTGAACTCATTATTTTCATTAAAGGCTGCTCTGTATGCTTCAGCCCTGGATTTAAGCTCGGATATAATTTCGGTGGAGTAATAGGTGCAGCACCATACCCATTGGCGAAATTTATCTTCAGAATTGCTGAAAGTTTTTAATAATTCGCTTCTGACCAGAGCCTGTCGTTTTTTGGTAGTAAATGTATCACCGATAAGATTTTTCCCTTGTAGATATTTGTAGAACACCTTTGATTTTTTATTTTGGCTTTGGCCATTAGCCGGAGTTTCACCAACGCCGCCGAATGGTAATGAGAGTGGGGTAGCTTGCCTTTTACGACTGCCGCCGCGGGCATTTTCTGGTGTATTTTTATTGGGAGTTTTATCCATGGAAAAAGATAATAATTTGGTGTTAATATCATCGGCTGTTTCAAAGTCGGATAATGTGTCATCATCATCATCCTCACCCTCAGTACCGTCAGGATCACTTTTATTCTGACTGTTTTGAACTACCTTAATTAACTTATACAGTAGATTTTTAGTTTCCCTATTCTTGTTTCTAGCTCTAATTGTTTTACGGGTCAATTTTGCCGGAGCATTTGACGTGGGTGTTAATTGCTCATTATTGCTTGAGTTACCAGCTGCAAGGCTACTGGTGTTGGACACATCAGCTACATTATTAGCCTTGTCATTATCAACCTCCATGGTCTCAGGGGGTGGGGCGGGAAGGGTTGGTTGGGGTAGGGTTGGGTGAAGGGGTTGGAGTGTGGGCATTTTTTTAACAATTTTCTGAAGTTTTTGAATTTTCTCTTCCGCTACCGCGTGTAATTCTTCTTCACATTTGAAATCAACGTCAGAGGGGAGGGATATTTCAGTGGGGATTTCAAGGGTCATTTTTTGCTTTTTGAAGTGGATAAGAGCTACATCCAGCTCAGCTCTATTTGTTTTGAGCTCCATATTATCACAAACTTTTGGACGGTTGCTAAAGTCACTAATTTTGTCCATGTTAAGCTCTCGATCGTACATGTTAGAGACTGTAGCAACTGTTGACCCGATAATACGATTTTGAACGCCAACAATAGAATTAATCATTTCGGCATTTACAATTTGGGTTTTTTGAATAACATTATTGGCCAAAGTTATTTGCTGATGCCACCCCCTACGTCTAGCCAGTTGTTGAAGGTGAGTCATATGTACGGAGACGGACTGTGAAATTTGACCCCCTAGGTCACTTTTGATATTTTTGATTGCAGCAGATGGGGTCAATTTTTTAGGTGGTTGCGCTTTTGGGACAATCTTGTTACCCTGAATTTTGTATGATTCCAAAAAATTCTTGTCCAGAGGCTGCTTTTTTAGCTCCTGTTTACTGATTTTATCTTTGGATTCGTTTATATAAAATTCGGACTCTTCGTCAAAATCTGAGTCAGGGACCGAAAACAGATTTTTATTCCAAGCAATTGATAATTTTTGATGAATTGCTCTGGAATTAATGCCACTTTTTTTGATGCAAATTAGATTCTCATCATAAAGTTGCGTCTCATTCCCCCAAAATTCCTTTCGATCAGGCGTAGCATCAGCCCAAGCCATACTTATTTTTGAGTAATGAATCATGCTCTTGATGGGCTTGATTCCCTTTTGAACACGTTCGAAATAAGTTGGGGCATAATCCCACGTGTTTTTCCAGCTAGCTTCTAAATGTTCATTCCAGACCTGGCTTTCAAACATAAATTTTTCATAAGACTCCTTACTGGAGTTCAAAAAAGTAAGTGAGCCAGTTGACGACATGATCCAATGCGCGGTAATAAAGGGACTATTACCAAACTTCCAGACTTTGTCAGTTCTGCAAATGTTGCCGTTATTTCTGATGACAAATTTCATAAAGTCAAATTTCGACATAAAATAAATTGACAATGCAAAATCCTTTGACTCAGTATATCGCACATTAACAGCACTTTCTGGTGTTGTATTATTTCTAAGACAAGATTGAATGATATGGGCCTTTGTATCGGGTCTTAAATTAATTGTATGGAGAGATTCATTTTTGGACCCCCCAATAACATCGTCAGATAAGTACTCATTTTCTTGCGAGAAGTTCATTCTCGGGTTGTACTCAAATTTGTCGCTAATTGAAAAGGGGATTTTTTCACGTATCCGATTGTATTTTTCTTTGTTGAAGAAATTGTCTCGGGAAACAGGGACAGATTGGCGAGAGTTTGAACCACGACCCCTCGAAATAGCTAGGGAAATCGTGATTATTGGGCAAAGGGTTTTATTATGATTATGAAATTTGATCGAATTAGACTTCGTATAGGGATCTCTAGAATCGCCTACTACGCAAAAATTAGTGTCTGATTCGCTTAGTAAACTCATATTTTCTGCATAAAACTCGAAGTAGGTACTAAATCTTTCCTGATACTGGTCATAGAAAGTTTTCGAGTTAAATGTGGAAAATATTTGTGAGAATACTGCATACAAGTTTATATTTTTGTTACCTCTCCCATTCCCTCTATTTTGATAACCTTGATTATTTTGTTGCCAGTGATTATTTTGTTGCCCACGATTGCTTTGATTCTGATTTTGGTAAGGGACATATCGATTTTGGCCACGATTAGAAACTCCAGATCGATTACCCTCATTATTCTCATTACCATTTTCAGTGTGATCAAGGGGATTTTGATTCTGATTAAAACCATTTTCATTACCGCCCCCGTTTTGTTGATTTCGAATATTCGTCCCCCCGACAGGCACTCTTCCACCAATGAAATCATTTTTTTGATGATTTTGATGGGAACCATTATCATTTGTACCCCCAATTTGCCGATTTCTATTTTGTTGCCCCCCGGCGGCCCCTGCCGCTCCACTTGAATCATTATTCGATTGACGCATATTAGAATTTTGATATGTATCAGGTTTATATCCACGATGAAAGTTGCGATCCTCAGGCTCACGACCCCCTATAATAACTTTTTTATTTTCTGTATTAATTGACACTATTAAGATATTTTCTATAAATATCAAGATTTCATAAGTTTTCTCCCCACTTTTATTTAGCCTATCAGTGTTTAGAAATGTAATTTCACGATTTTTAAGATGGTTCAGGAGATTTAATAACATATTACCGTAGTTAGACCCACGTGCAGATTCAGATTTGGAAGGGCCTGCGTTGGCGATGTCAGCGAAAGTGACAGTTGCCTTGGTATTTTTATGTTGACTCAGTCGATTATTCCCACCATAGTTAGCTACATTTTCATTCATGTTGTCGCTACAATTACAAATATCACTAGTGTGCATACTGCCAAACTTTCTGTTTTTTATCAAATGATTGGGCCTACAAGCAGGAGAAGTGGGTGATGAAATGACGTTTTTGTTACTATTAATATTACTCAAATTTATTAGCTTTTTGGACTTGATCAACTTTTTAATCGAAAATATAGCACGTAATGCTTCATTTTTGCACTTTTCAGTCTCTATTTTATACAAAGTATTTATAGTTGTAGATTTTGACATAACCTTCCCCGTGGTAGGGTTATTTTTTACTATCACGTTTGTTGGATAAATGTTGTTGGCAGAGTGATTAAGGAACATGCTAGTATATTTTTTCATGGGTTTTTTACTCATATAATTCTGCGTCATTCTAATACTCATTGTGTGTCTCGAGGAGTGTGTACTGGCACGCAGCCGTTCGTGGCAATTTGCCCTAGTTTTTCAAAATTTATTATTATTTCGATTTTTTGACGCGAAATAATATTGCAAATGATGGACATTTTAGCTAATATGAAAACAAGCTGATGTAATTATTTGTACTCTTACTAAATATCTATCTTACTGGAGTGCAGTAATGAGGATTTACTATTCTCAATTTAACTGATTGTAATTTGTTGATTGACACTTTTTAGGCAAAGAAAATTGTAATAATTTTTAATTCTATTTACGGTTTTTGCAGTAGTGCAATGCTAATTGTTTTTATTTCTTACTTGCTGCAGTGATACAGTATATGATATAAGTACAAATGCTATTTTAAATATATGTCAAATGCTGAGTTAGCTACAAATACCAATATAATAATTATGATACAATTATTTTTTCAATTTATATTCTTTATTTATTAATGATGATTAAAACTTAATACGATCAAACGTTGCTAAAAGTATTGCTTGGCCAAGATAATATCAGTGATTAATTCCCCTTTTCAAGGGTGTGAATCGGCGAGGATGTATGCTATATAATGTGTGTGATTGTGAGGTAACAGTAAATATTTCGTGTGAATTTTTGCTATGATTATTTACTTCTTGATTTAGATTTTGATGCTTTTTCTCTGGATTTTTCTCAGGTCTTGCTTCTGATTCTTCCTCAGCTTCCTCAGGTGGGATGTTGCTAGCAGCGACTCTCGAAGTCCTATTTTATGACTTAAATAGGAAAAAAGGTTATAATTTTTGTGTGCGCTTTCGAAAAATAAATTAAATCGGTCAAAAAAGATTTTTTGTTTTTCGTGTTGTACGCGACTCGGCTAAAAAGCGAATGAAATATCAGTCTTCTCAGAATATTCTAAACTCGTACTATTTTTTTTCTGAGCCTTCATCTAAAATTTTAAATCCCGACGAGTACCTAGCCTTAAAATAAAAATGTTCTAGACTTTAAGTTAATTGATACAGAAAAACGGAAACGGTCACGCGTGACCATGAAGTCACTCTGGGAGTTAAAACCGTACGTACTTACTCAAACTGCAAAATCCAGTTCCCGTCCCCAGTTTAGGATTGTAACAGGGAAATTAAGCAAAAATTTTCAGCATAACAATATGTAGATAGGTCAAACTTAAGAAAAGGTTGACATTTTGGATGTAACATTTATATAATGAGCGAAACCAGACAAACAATGTTTCTAAACATATTTTTCAACTTGATTAAATGTGACAAAAATATCGCTAAAATTAAATAGGCCATCAAATCAAGAGTGGTCAATAATTCTGTATTAATTTATTTTACAAAATTTTCGGAAAGATGATNTGCCACTTTTGAAAGGTCGTTCCTGATTGGTCGGCTAATCAAAGGCCTCCGATGTGTTTTGTGGAAGCAAGATCAATGTTCAATTATCCCTTAACTGAAATCCTTATGTTCGTGTTGGTTCTAGTATTCCATTGAGGCGACGCTGAAAAACCCTGTTTTTGGCCTTAAAATGCGACCAGTACTCTCTTAAGGTCAAATTTTCATGACCAACTTAAGCCAGCTGTCAAAGTTGCAAATTAGGAGCTAGCGCATTTTTTTCTGCGATCAGGAGATAAAACTGATTTCTTTGGGAGTTTTGCGATTCAAGGCACAATGACCACTCGGTCAACCACAATTACCGGTCAAAGTTGAATGTCAATTAGTAAAAAAGACCCACTAAAATTATCCCCGTTGCCGACTTTCTAATGTTCGTATTATAAACCATAAATGAATTATGTACGCTTACGATGCTAGAGAGCAAAATACATTGATATGATTGATGGTTGACTGAGTGGACATTGTGCTCTAAATCGAAAGTCCTAAAACGGAATTAGCTTCATCTCCTGATTGCAGATAAAAAGTGCGCTAGCTCCTGATTTGCAAATTTTACAGCTGGCTAAAGTTAGTCATGCAAATTTGACCTAAAAATCAAATTTTCTTCCGAAAAATTTCAAAAACTAACAAAAATCCTTGGTCTTGAAATGACTAAAAAATTTTCTACAAAATGGGTGAAAAAAAAATATTTTTAACTATTGAACTAGACTATAACATCACATATTTAAAGAAAAATTTGAATCTGACCATTTTTCAAACTTCAGTATAAAATTTATAATGAATCTCAAATGTTTTTTCAAAAAAAGGAAATGGTTTTCTTGTAAGATTTTTCATTGAAAATTTGAAGTAATTTTAAGGAGGTGCCATAAACCCAGCAGACTGGAGTCGGGTTTTCATTTTTGAAATCGTGAAAATTTCAAAAATTCAAACTATAATGAAAATTTTCCGCATTTTTCGTCCAAAATTTTTTTTGTTTTGTTAATTTAAATCTGTGGGTGAAAATCGAAAAAAAAACCACTTTGACTTTTTTCAAAAAACGTCTACATATTTTCCTGACAAGCCGTTTTGAAAAAATCAATAAAATCTTTATTTTCATCATTTTGGTCGAATTTTTTGGAAATATTATGAAAATTTCTTCGCAAATCATGTCAAACATTTTATCTTGGAATTCTGTGGTTTTTCGATTCCTTATAAAAATGAGTGGAATCATGTTATTAAATTTTTTTTATCTTATACATCTTCGTATGTCAACTAAATGATTTTTGAGGGGTACGGAACAACTGGCCACTCATTTTTTTGACTCGTAAATATAGTTTTCAGAGTTACTACTCGGAGTGGCGCCTTTGGGAGTGATGCACAATAATTTGGGCTCTTTAAATAACTTATAAAAGTAAGGGGACCCAATTTTGACATACTTGAAGGCACACGCAATATATTGGTAAGTGTCATGGGGTCTTTGTCCTATCTCACTTTAGAATCATGGGGGACGAGCTTTTTGGCAGGCATTTGAACATTATATTCCTCGTAATTTCCAGGCTGTATAAAAGAGTGATTTTTGGTCAAGGAATAATTAAAAATATTTTTAAAAAATCTTCCTCCAATTTCTTAGTGTTCAAAATTTATCAAACTAATTCGAGGTTGCTACTCATATTCAGCCGAGAATTGTATGTCAGATTTTAGCAATACATTTGCTAACTGATGAAAATTTCAAGTTAACTAGTTTGAATGAGAGCATATCGGGAAGGTGGTTTGTTAAGCTCTCAAAGATTTGGAAATTTAAAAAAAGAAAATCGTGCGAAAATATTTGCAAAAGTTTTATCTCAGCGCAACTTAAATTCAATCCAGGAAATGGTGGACTATACCGTATAGTATATACGGTATAGATATTACATCTTAGAATTTTCTTCAATTTTTAATGTATTCCGAAGAAAAACACTAGGTGATTGAAATGTGCGTCCAGTGATCATTTTATTTGATTCTCGTCTCAAACAACAGCTTGATATAATTAATTTAGGAAGTTATCAACAGACTCCGAAAATAAAACAAATCAAATAAAACGGGCCTGTCCTAATTTCAGTATTTTTCAAATTTTATTCCCAAAAGTTTAATAATTCTGTTTTTAACAATCCCTGAAATTTGTAAACGTCTACTGTAATAATTGAACGCGCTGAAACATTCTTCACAAAATGAGATAAAAAACCCCTTTATGGCAGTAGCAACCTCCTTAAGTTTCAAGTTTGGCGCCCTCTGGTGAGAAAACCTACTTAAAGAAAGTCGCGAAATCATCACCAATCATTTTTTTTGTCGATTTAGTATAGTACACTCACTTTCAGAAAAACTTGTTCACAGATACTTAACCCCTAACTTTTAAACATTATTTTCTGAATTTAAACTCAAAAAATAATTAATTTTCACAGTAAATGAATAAGGAAAGGTTTTATTATTTTCTGTTCCTTGTCCTGTCCTCAACTCCAGGACAGAAAAATAGGACAGGTTTCAATTTATTGTTCCCGTCCCTTGTCCATTTTCTTTAATTGACACCTCCTTCAATATTTACCCCCCGCAATAAATCTCCCTTAAGCTCAACTACCAACTCGCGCTTCATACCAACGCATCGCCAATCGCATAGTTCTCAAAATATTTTCGACTCAAAATAAAGATGGGCAGTTGTTCGCATCCTGATTGGTCGCGTGATTTATCATGTTCTAAACTATGGATAAATTTTTAACACTCGGCTGTACACTCGATAAGTCGTTTCCGAAAGCCAAAATATTAACTGTGTGGACATCCATTTCACTACTGAGAGGCATTTTGGTTTGGAAAAAATGTATAAAACCAATTTAACAATACAAATTCGATTTATCTATGGATAAACGGGAATGATTTTCTAAAAATTATTCAACGGCAGTTAAAATTGGTAACTAGTTGAATTTTTCGTAATATTTTATGTGTAGTTTAAACTTTAAATGAAAAAAGTTTCAACATCGAAATCAGTCAACAACAGCTGTCGATTATGAGAGGTTGTTCTATAACTAGTTATCTTCTTGCAACTATTGGCCTGGGCATGTTACTTTATTACATCGTGAAATTTCACAATGTTCCAACAGAGAAGACGATAATGAACAAATTTCGAATTATTTTTATCTCCATTATGTTTATTGTGAGTTATTATACTTGATTATACCCAAATGTCCCAAAAATGACATTTTGTATTCTTATCTTTATAATCATAAAAGGGCAGCGGTATCTTTAGCCAACCAAAATGGCAGCGATACGACTTAAAGGGGTGGCATAAGTCGAGCAGATTGGTACATTTTTTCAGGGCAATATATATATATGAAAGAAAAAAAATGTGGAAATTTATTTTTTTATTTTTTATCTTCAATAAAAGTGTTCCTTCTAACAAACGTTAACATTTTTATTTTTTAAACATAACTAACTATACTTCAAAATACAAAAACCACTTTACACTGTGCATCAATTTCCAACTTAACCCGGCTATAGAACTTTTTTAAAGACGATATTTATAAACTTCAGACATTGTCGGGTGAACTCCGCTTATTAGTTCTCTAAAATTTCATTTATTTTCAGGTTTACTCCGCCAAAAAGTCCCTTGAAAATTCTGCACATTTGAAAATGTCTTTAATATCAAAGTTTGTTTTTCATGTAAAAGGATAAAAATTGGCAGAAGTAGAGAAAAACACCTTTTTGAGATACAAATTGACCTTAAATTGCGTTTTGATATTAAAAAATGTCCTGACTATCTAAAAAAAGGATGCCTACTACACCCACAATTTTATTGGGAAGTTTTCGAAACCATAAAATCTCAAAAATTCAGTGCCGAATGGCACTTATCGAGTGTACAGTCAAATGTTAAAAATTTCATCAACAGTTTCAAAATGATAAACGCGCGACCTACCGATTAGTGGACATATGGCAATTTAATAGATACCAGAACATTTAATATGTGATTTAACCTGATTTTTATGAAGAATTAAAAATACTACCTATAAAAAACTTTGGACTTGATTTGGGGAAAATTTTTATATTTTTTTAAAAAAGTCAATTAAAAAATAAAAATTTTATGATTTTTCAAACAGCGGTCAGAAAATATGTAGGAATCCATGAATAAAGGTAAAATGGCTATTTTTTGGTTTTCACCCACAGATTTCAGTAATCAAAACAGAAAAAAATTTGGACAAAAAATGCGGAAAATTTTATAAGGCTTTGATTTTTTTTCGAATGTTTCCGATTTCAAAGATAAAAACTTAAGGTCAAATCTTTCCTAAAATAGATAAAAAATTATTTTAATGCGCTGGATCATATATATTTTGGTTGAGCTAACGATAATAAGCACAAAAAAATAAACTAACTAATTACTTTAGTGAGTTATATTGACTTTAATCTGCCGGGTGAATGCCACCTCCTTAAAAAGTTGAAAGACTACGACTCTTTACACATTTGAATAAGTTAAATGCAATTAAATATAAAAATGTGCAATTTTCTGTTAATTTTTTAATCCAGTCTAAATTAAGTTTGCAGTCTTATAGACATAATTGCGGTCACCCCCACAAATTAACCAACTAAACTCGATAAATTTGAAAGGAGAGTTTAGAGAATTTGTAGAACAATTTTATAACATATTGATTATAGCATAGACAATGAGGAGAACATAATTATGTCTTGATCATGAATTTGTGATCAATTAGATCAATTTTTAATTTTTACAACGCGACTTTATTTAAACGCGCAGTCATTTACTCGGCTGAACACAGTTTAAAAATATGCCTATAATTCAGGAGCATCATTAATGAAAATATGCATAATCATAACACAGTAAAGTGCCTTTTTAAAGACAGACCCTAAGGACGCACGTGTTTTCAAAAGGTTATAATATAAAGACGCATGGTTGTTATAATGTCACCTCAAATGGCCCAACACGGAAATTTTAACAGTTTCAGTAAAAAATGTTATTTTCCCGAAAGTTTGCCAGGTCTGCTATAAGGACGGACATTGAACCCGAAAGTTTTCCGGTCACTTTATAAGGACACACATTTGAAAGTGGATGTTTCTTATTGAAGCACTCTCCAGATCATTTTTTGAAATATTATTTCAAAATAAGTATGACCCATTAGCTCAATCTATAATTTTTAAGGGAGTTTCTTGGGTTATTAATATGATGTTGAGTCTTGCATTTGTGACAGCGTATTCATTACGATTGGATGAAGTTCGAACCTCTGGGAACTATGAAGCATCTCCCTGTTCTGATTATATATCAGAAATATACCATTACCAATATCTTTACGGATTTTATTTTCTGATCATATCCTCAGTATGTTACGTTATAGTCCAAATTTACGCTATGCTGAAACTACAACTGACGATAAAAATTCAAATTCAGTCTTTATTTACAACAAATGTGTATGAAACTGAAAGGAGGGCATCTATGGCAAATACGCAAAATATTAAGAAATTGAACATACAAAAACACGCAAAAACTTCCTCAGAATCCAGCTCGGAAGGCTACATAATCAATAATGAAAGAAGTCAAAGGTAAAAATTATTTTACTAAAAAACAATATACAGGGGGCCCCAATATTGCCGAAAGTGCTGATATGGCCGAATTTCACCTACGCAAAATCACCATTTTTAGCTCAAATAATTCCTGTTATATAGGCCCACAGTACAAAAAGGGTGCCCCATATTGCCGAATGTGCCAATATTACCGAATTTTTTTGCCAAAAAAATTTCGGCAATATTGAGCCCCCCTGTATAAAACAAGGAAATATCTAAGCTAAGGTAAGAACGGCAACACTGTTTTTTAAAACACACGTTGAAACATTTTTTTGATTATAGCCGTCCAAAAACAGTTTTCACTGAAAAGCAATTGCTGACAATTTAAAAAAAGGAAATTGTCTACTTAAGGGTATCCCTGCTCGTAATTTGACATATTCTCGATAAATATTTGCCAAACAGGGGTTGAGGGTCTTTCTTCACGCTTTTTTGCGTGAAGAAAAACACCAGTTTTCTTCACGCATTTTTGATGTGTGAAGAAAGATCCTCTGCCCCTGTTTGGCTGATATTTTATGGAGAATATGTCAAATTAGGAGCAGGGAAACCCCAGTTTTCTTGACGCATTTTCGTTGCGTGAAGAAAAACCCCTGTTTTCTTCACGCATTTTCTAAAAATTTCTAGATAAAAATATTTTCGATGTAAAGTTTTATTTTTATGTACGGTTTAAAAATAGAAATCAGTGAAAATTTCGATTTGTCAGAAAAACTGCAGAAAACAACCCTTTATATCATCTCCAACACCAGGCTTCGGCACCCACTAGCTGAGCCTTTCCCAACGAACGCTTTTGCATAGGTTTTACACTGTACACTGGGCACGAGTTTACCTGACCCTGATTCTAACCCTTTCAAGAAAGGATTGTATTTTGTGTATATAGAAGATTATTGTGTACACTTAGAGCATGGCAAAAATTGATGTCGGAAAAAAACCTAGCGTTGGTACAAAAAAAATACTGTTTTCACCCAAACCATTTTTTTCCTAACAAACAGTTTTCATAATTTTGTACTGTGTACACAGGGTACAACCTCGCCTGACCCTAACCCTTAGCATTTAATTCAACAATTAACACGTTAAAATTCATAATAAATCAATAATGTTAGTCGCAAAAATTTTCGAAATGCGTGAAGAAAAAACTCGAAAACTTAGGTTTTCCTCACGCACGTGAAGAAAATTTTCAAAAATGTAGGCTTTCTTCACGCAAAATGCGCGAAAAACGCCCGAGACCGAAACAGGGCCTCGAGAAAATAATTCAGATTAGCTAGTTTGTAGAACCAGGGATCGGCAAAAGCTGGGCATCTGAGCCGCTTTTCGGCCAAGATATGGCCCAGCGCCTGGGCCAAAAAAGCCCTGACCCAGCAAAATCGTGGCCCAGCTTGGCCCAGACCCAGGCGAAAAAAAGTGGCCGAGCGCCGGGCCAGAACTAGCGCCTGGGCCAGGCCCAGGCGAAAAAAGTGGCCCGGATGAAAATTCCGGCCCAGGCAAAAATTCTTGCTCAGCCAAAAAATTGATAAAAACGAAAATAATGGCCTGGGCGTAAAATTAATTAAGGCGAAAAACATTAAGGCCTGGGCGATAAGTGAATTGAAGCAAAAAACAAAGGCCCGGTCGGAAATTATGGCCATTGCGAAAAATTAATAAATGCTCAAAACAAAAGGCGGGTTATCTAAAAAAAATTATCAATCAAGTCATATTTTGACTTAATAAATTTGGCCTGCTGAAACAACCAATTTATATTTTGCAATAATTTTTATTTTGTTTAGTGCATTGCTGTGATAAAAAGACAAGAAAATAAGTGATACATTTTCTAGATTTTTTCTAAAATTTTCACAATTTCTTTATTTTCAAGACTTTGTACAATTTTAATATAAAATGCAGAAANAAATAGCTCTAGAGGGGGGAGGCGGCCTAAAATAACCTGGACAAAAATTTCGACAAAAAACAAATAGCTCAAATCATTCGAAAAAATTCCCCCTCTTTTTTTTAAGCATTTGGCCTTTATATATTCTTTTTTAAACGTAACTCCATCTCAAAAACGTTTACTATCTCTATAGCGCGTGTTAGAATCCCATTAATGTTGTATAACTTATACAGTGATTGTATAAGTGATTGTCTGAGTGATTGCTTGAGTGATTACACACCGATCAAATTTAGCGGTTCCAATATCAAGCATTCTTGCGTATAATCATAGTCAAGACAATCATTTAGACAACATTATTTGGATTCGAACACGCGCTATAGAGATAGTAAACGTTCTCGAGATGGAGTTCCGTTGGAAAAAGGATATACCCGAATTGTTCAATCTTCAATTTGAGCAAATATAACGACCACTGCAAATACATTTACTCAGAAGGAGAATGTTTTTGAAAATCGTTCCAATGTGACCTAGCGCCCAGATCGAAAAATCGTCCCAATGTGGTCCAGCGCCATGTTTAAAAAATCGTCCTTGTGTGACCTAGCGCCCTGGTCGAAAATTTCCAAAAAAAAGTGGCCCAGCGCCTGGGCCAAAATAAGCCTCGACCCGGCCCAGCCCAGCAAAAACGGTAAGGGTACAAAACGCAGGCCAAATTCAAGCAATGCTGGCACCAAATTATGGTTAATTTGTATCAGGGAATTCAAATGACAATTAAATGTGCCAAATGACCAACAAAGCGCTAGAGAGCAAATGCGAAGCATTGCTAGACTATTTTTTGTTGGCCTAATAAGTAAATTTGTATCAGGAAGTCGAAAATGACACTTAAAATGTCCTAAAGGGACACACAAGAGCCGCTAGAGAGCAAATGTAAAGCATTTGCTGGCTATTTTTTTCGTTAGCCTATGAGTAAATTGGTTTTAGGAAAGTCGAAAATGACACTTAAAAGTTTCAAAGTGACTACAAGAGCCGCTAGAGAGCAAAATGAGGACAATATGAAACTGGTTGATCGAAATTGAGTTTCAAAACTTATCAAATGTACACACATTTGTTCGAAGTGAAATCCTCACAAAATAAGTTATAATAAATTTCATATTATCTATGAATCTTCAAGGTCGTAGAAATAACCCAGAGATATCGTAAAATAATCTCGGCATTAATTAGTGTTTTAGAAGAGATTTTTATATCATGCTTTATTAATAAAGTAAGAATCGCGGAAAACATTTTTAACAAAATAACTTTAAACAAAGTGAAAATTAAAAAAAAATTTCAGAAACTCGTGCCCAGTATACACAGGATAAAACGTGCAAAACTGTTTGTCAGGAAAAAAATAGGGTTGGGGTGGAGAAGATTAGGGTTCCGTAGGAACCCTAGTCCTTTGTTGCACCACCTCTAGTTTTTTACAAAAAGTTTTGCCATGCCGTGTACACTAATAAACCTATCTGAAAGTATTAGAATAAGGGTTAGGTAAACTCGTGTCCAGTGTCACACGGTATAAAACGACGCAAAGCTGTTTCTTGGGAAAGGCTAAGGGTTTAGGGTTAAAAAAGAGGGTTTGTTTCCGCAGGAACAAACGACCATATTTTTAAACAATAACCATAGATTTCCGATAAAAGTTTGCCATGCCTTGAGTGTACACTTTCAATAGTTATTTTTCTATAACACAGCAAAATTTTACGGTTAAAATAATTCTTTAGGTAAGGTGTAGCCTAAGGTACATAATAATATATTTGACAGCCCCCGGCAGGGCGCCGGAGGCAAAACTATAAATTTGTGTCGAACTACGAAATTTAGATCGATATATTATAAAAAAGAACTATTTTTCGAAAATACCATGTTTTTTGTATGATGTACTCAAGTAAATTTTTGCCATGCCCTTAGTGTACACATATCTTCTAAAACAAATTGTCCCCGCCGGAGGAAATGCTATCTCAATTAAGATTAAAGAGAGAATTCTTATAAAAAATCTAAATTTAATGATTTTAAACAGAATTATTTTAATTTATGGAATTGCATTTGACGGTTTCCCATGAGAATCATATTTTTCTTGCATCAATCCTTGTTTTTTTACATCAAAAGTGTTTGTCACGCCTAAGTGTACACACAAAACAATACAACAGCCCTGGCAGGGCCGCGGGAGGCATTACTATGAAAACAATGTCGAATAAAAAATTTAAATCGATATATTTATGGAAAAAAATATTTAATCGAAATTCCCAAGTTTTGCCTCAGAAAACGGGTAGTTTCAAAAAGTCTTTTACAGTGAACCAATGATACAAAAACCTCTTCTCGATATCTCTTATAATCTCAGAGTAATCATGCTTACAAGGGTTGGTTTCATTGAAAAAACTACGTTAAAATATTTTTGTTTTGAAAAACTTTGCCTACAGAAAAATATTATATAACAGATTGAATTTGGTTGCACGGAAAAATGAATATTTATATCTCTCGAAAATTTTTTGTAAATTCAAGTGTAAATTCAAGGCCAAATTTGGAACAAAAAAGTAATTCGATAAGTTTTTTGATGTTAGAAAATCGACAAAACGAAGGCTTCTCTTTTCCAACTCCAATTTCATAATAATTTTTCTGAACTTTGTTTATTCATTTAAAATATATTGTAAGAAATGCAAAATTTGATTGCGAACAAGAACATCTTAATTTTTTTCAAAAAAAAACATTCTTCCATTTCCACTTTTTGCTCTTTAGCGGCTGGGCGTGGGCATTTTTCAAATTTTAAGATCATTTCGTTTCTCTGGAACTTTTACATCCTGCCCTTTATTTTTTAGCCCGAATATAGTAAGCGTTTTGCTCTCTAAGCGCTCTTGTGGCATATTTTCAAGTTTTATGGTCATTTTCGGTTTTTCCCATACTGATTTGCCCGTAGCCTTATTTTTTTAGAGCCTGCACATGGCCCGCGTTTTGCTCTCTAGCGGCTTTCGTGGTCAATTTAGAGCTTAACCTATTTCGAATTTCGGATTCCTGAGGTCGATTTACCCACCATGGGGCCAGTGGCGGGCCCTATTTTTTTAGCCTGCGTTTGGCCTGCGTTTTGTACCCTTACCGCAAAAACAGTGGCCCAGCCCAAGCAAAATTTTTCAGTTTGCCAATCCCTGTGTAGAACTAGCCTTCAGAACTTGCGTCAGAAATGTGTCAAAACTTTTTTTCATGAAAACACTCCAAGACACATTATCGAAACAGGGAGACCTAAGCCAAAACGGAAATTCTATCTTCTCTGATGTTCTATTTTGAAATGAACCTAAATTTTAACATAACCTGTATAATCAGTATACAAAACTTCTGTGGAGGCGTTTTTGTCGATACGTGCTTTATTTTTCCTAGAATATGCGATCGACCATCGTTTTTTTTTGAGATTTTACATCGGAAATTCTATCTCCTCTGAGGTTAGATTTCAAAATTTACTCAAATTTTCGCAAAAGGAAGCTCAGAACAAATTAAAANNTTCTCTGGGCCCTTTTTTATTGAATTTCGACCCCAAACTCAAAATATGAATTTTTTAAGGTCACGTACAAAAATTTCCGAAAAAAAATGATCTTCGATTTTTTCGAAAGTAGGCTCAAAAGAAAGCTGGGAAAACACTGAAGAGAAAATTGGCTTACGTTGATTAGATATTTTGAAGTTTTAGTGGTCAGATTGACACAAACGTTATTTTTGAACATAATTTTGAGAAAAATACTTAGAAAAAAACCGAAAAAATGCAGAGTTTTCGAAAATTGTTTTATTCGTTCAAAACATAAACAATTGATTTGGTGCATTTTTATGACATAGTAACTGCAGAAAATGTAGGAGCAGGGAAATCGTTAAAGTGATATCTAATCACGGGCTATAATTCAAAAATAATTCGAGTGATGTTTAGCTTTAAAACTTGTGCCGTTCATACCTTATCCTAGGCCCTGGATAGGGCTACTTAACCCACGCCTTTATCTGGTCGATAGTTTTCGACGCTTAATATAAAATTAACGCTTTTTATGCGAAAAGCAATTTTTGTTCCGAAAAAATTTCCCCATTAAAATAAGTTAGCTTCTAAATTCACCTCTTGATACTTTCTTTCAGTGTTTCCTGACAAAAAGTTTATGTCGCGAACCCTTCATTACCGAACTAAGTTTTTATCATAATAATTTCTAATTATTCGAATAAAACTTACGGGGAACATTCATAAAATTACACTAGCGGCGCTCCTAAGCTTGATTTAAACAATTCAAAACTTAAACGTATAATACGTTACGTATTGCTTTTTCAAGATCGTAAAATTTTTTAAAATTATTTTACAAAATCACATATTTTCATTTGGAATTCCTAAGGAATTATACCTCCAAAACATTTCCGTAAACAATTTTCAATTATTTTTTCTTCCAAATATTACTTAGAAGATTACCTCTATAGATTACCTCTATCAGTTATAAGTTCGCTTAACAACCATAATAATAATCGTATTAGTGTTTTTTCGTTGGATTCTGTTATGGGAAAAGCAAAGTTGAAAGAGTTAAAAGAGCAAGAAGGTTCATTAACTCGTCATTTATTGAATCCAGCTCGTCCTCCGCGATACACTGATCGTAGTCAAAGCATAGATTTGCCTGGTGCGGACAGAAGGAAGGTCATTTATAACGAAATGCCAAAGATATCAGGCAAGCTTATTTTGACAAAGTATAATACAGCTGAATAAGGAAATAGAGTTTATATTTTGTTTGAAATGTTAAAATTCCAACTTGGTGTCGCAGATTTAAACTTTAATCGTCTGATATTTTGTCCTTATAGATCAACACTATAGGTTGGATACCTTGAGAAATATACGAAAATTGGGAAAATTAACGCGTGAGAGTAAACCTTTAAAAATCTTTGGGCAAAATTTTTTCCGAAAACGACCAAAAGCGCGGCTGGAGAGCAAAAGATCAAAATTCTAGTTTTATCTCAAATAAACAACATTTTTTAGAAAGGTCGCATATCCCTTTTACACCTTTTGGGTAATTTGATAGATGTAGGGCCTACATTGTAGGCTGAAAAGAAGAGAAAGCGGCCTCATGAGTGGCTAGAAGGGGTCTCAGGCAGGCTTCCAAAAGGGATGCATCCCCGCCGATATTTCCATCC
>SCLH01000396.1:602064-623215 GCA_004367855.1 Oikopleura vanhoeffeni | reverse complement strand
TCCCTCTATGGCTCTGAATTTTCCATCCCTATCCCATCCCTATCCCCCTCTATCCCCCTCGGTTTATCCCTTCTATCCCTATCCCTTTTGGAAGCCTGGTCTCAGGAGTGTTAGGATTGGCTCCCTCAACCTACATCTTTCAAATCACCCAAAAGGTGTTAAAGGGATATCGAGTAAATCCACACCAAAAAATCTGGAAATCATATCGAAAATTTAAAAAATGACCACAGGCGAAGCTAGAGAGCTCAAACTTCGAAAATTCGAGTATTTTTGTAAAATTTTCCACTTTTCCAAAAACTTTGAACTATACAGTAGTTTTGCAAGACAGTACTTCTGTAGTTTTAAAAACTTTTTGTGATGCTGCAGATTAGATGATTAGATAAATCCTACAACAGTATTTCAATAACAAGTCAAATAGAACTATATCACCTTTAAAAACCTCTTAGTTTTTTATAAGAGTGTATTTGAAAGTGAAATAAAAAAAATTGGTTTAACATTAGAGCTCAATTGATTAGAAGACCTATCCAATTAAGTCTTTGGTGTAAAACTTTAAAAAATTATCTCGGTAATGGTGAGACAAAATTATTCGAAAGCTCATAATTAACCATATTATTTGAACGATGAAATTGGAAACTAGTACTGGAATTAACCGGTACAATTTCAAAAAAAATTTTTTTTGAGATCAATGACCAAGTTGTTCTTATCAGAGGTCAATTTCACATATGGAGCTTGTGTGAATAAGTTCCATATTAATATTTCCGTCTGAAGCATATAACAATTTGAAATAAGGAATTTCAAAAATAAAAATCGGTTTTAATTTGTTCAAGCTATCTTGTAGAAAATTTTTTCTGGTCAGATTTCTCATTTATACGGTCACGTGATTATTTTACAACTATATATAGGGAAAAGTCTTAATTTTGTCCGTAGATTGAACTCACATGTGCTTTGAAGAGATTTGAGATTTTTGCTGTAATTAATATTTATTTTGCTTGAAATAAGTACTGTAATTCCTAGAAAAAAAAGCTCAAACACATTATTGCAAAAAAAATTAATTGTTTATTTGGTCGACGATGATCCTATTATGTATAAGGGCGAAAAACATGTTTTAAGTCGATCCGGTTGTACAGGACCGTACGAGCGGCTGAAAGTTAATAACGACTCAAATTACGCTTTAAAACTTCTAAGCTTTTGACATAATTTATGAAACTGAAATGTTCAGAAGAAATTGAGGACGAAAAAAGACGAGGAAGTCAAACTCCATCTCGAAATTCAAGACGAGCGAGTGAAACTCCATCTGGAAATTCAATCGAAGTCCAAACACCTAAACGCAGAAACAGTGACTTCACGCTCACGATAGGAAATAGCCATTCACTGAAAAATTCCAAAGGTTCATGTTATCAAATATCTAGATATCATTTGTTCGAGTTAGTTTTTTCATGGCATACATTTTTTGAACAGACTTTGGCGACTGATACAAACGAAAAATTTGTGGAATGAGTTTCAGATCTTCGTTAAAATATTTTGATTATTAATATTTCACTCGAGAAAAAATTCATATACATGTACTTGAAATTGGATTTTTTTTACATTTCAATATCCCGTTTATCCTCAATTCTGAAATCCCAATCCCGTTTAATCACGCAGATTTTCAATTTAAGCAATGAATCGGCGTGTGCATTTTATTCAATAAACAGGTGTAGAGGCACAGGAAAAAATTAAAAAAAACAACTCAAGTTTTGACTATACTGTCCTTATAGAATTATAAAGAATGATGACTATTTCATGTGGGTTAGATACCCGGACGTCTCATATTTTTATTGTTAACACCTCAACGCACACTACAGTAATTTATCACGTGACATTTAGCAAACAAATTTGTAACATTTCAAAGTTCAACGACAGGCTCTTACTTATGCTTATGGACAGCGCATTACCTCAGAAGAAGCATGAATATTAATCGGATATCAATCACATAAAAATAATTTTATAACTGTAATCGGGAATCGGAAAACCAAAAATACAAATGCTGGTCGATGGGTGACTGTAGTAAATTTGATAAAAATAAATGTAACAATTATAAAATATGAAAAAAATTATAATGAAAAGTTAGAAATTGACTAAGATAGAGAATAGATTTTCGATTGTTTCAATTTTTTATTATCTATAATTTGCAAGAAGTATCAAGTCGTTAGAAGAAAAATTGTCAAGTCAGGAATCACGAGGAAATACAGGGGGTGTCATAAGTACAATATTATTACATGGCTCACTGGAACTATCGCTGATTTCAAATGATTCTTCTGCAGATTCACTACTTTTTTTACTGCCTGATGGTAATCTTATTTTTCGATAATGATCTACTTGTTCTTCAATACGTAACCCATCTTGTTTAATTATAAAATCTTTGGAGAAGAATTTTGGGAACTTATACGACCACTTTTTATAGGTTGTCGGTATGCATTTTATAAATTTTATTTTATGTGACATAGTCTATGTGTAATGATCAATATTTTTTAACGGTGTATTATTCACGTGAATGTTTCACATTTTTTTTTCGAATTTTTACTCATTGTTATCTTATCAAAAACCTGGCGCATGATACCTAAAATAAATATCATATGGGTAATTCGCTTCAAAACACTAGATGCGTAATAATTACTTTGACTCCTCGACAGTATAGTATCGACTAGGCATATTACTAGATAAAGAGAGTATATTATACTCAGTATAAGATTCTTATTTTATGCAGGTCTAAGAGGCATTTAAAATGCGCCAAAATTATTCAGGGTGATAAGCAAAGCATCATAAAATGTTTTCAAAATTTTCCGATTTCTTCGATTTTTTAATAAGTATGTTCTTAAAAATGACGATAAAAAATAATCAGGGAACATTTCCGATGGAAAAAAATCATGGGAATGAAATTTTCTTACATGTTAACTCTTGTCCAAAATTTTTGTCTATACAGCGTTAAATTCTAAGGGATGCTAAATCTAGTCAATTAAAACCTCGCCAAGTTTCAAAATTGGAACTTGACAATAATCGCAGTCATTTCCGCATTATCGCAAAAAAATTTTAAAATCATTTTGCCAGGGAAAAATCTGTAGCCTACTTCATTAGAACTATGCGGCAAGATATAAACTGTCCGAAGGATTCCAAGTGTTTTGCTATATTTTGAATAAATTATTCCGCTATGGACTTTTTTAAAAACTTTAAGTCCAAAATTCGTTTCTCAACTTATCATTTATGATTTATTATTATTCCAGAATTGCTCAAGTTCAGATCAAAGTTTTTTCACTGTAGAATTATTATACTTGAAGATGGAATAAAAATCCGAAACGTCGTAAAATATATATTATTTTTAATAAAAATAACGTTCGCTTAAATTTGATCTCTGAAACTTCAAAATATCCGCTTGACGTAAAAAAAGTCTGAGGAACACTGAGTGAAAATTTGAAACACTTTGCAAATGTATTCTCGGAGGGGGTAGTTTTTGAAGTCTAAGAATGTCAAAAAACGTCGGTTATTTCTTGTCCTGGAATTGTTTAGTCGCCAGATCAAAAAAAGCTCATCCTAAAAGATTGACATAAACCGCTACAAGTTCTGTCAAAATTTGAGCTAAATTGGATATATGCACCAACTTACCATTTATAGAAACCCCCTTTGATGGAAAACCATTACCATGTAATGGAAACCCATAACCCTTTAATGGAAACCCATTACCATTTATGGTAACCATTTTTGAAAATAAGGAATTATCATTTCAGGAAACCATTTATGAAAAACAAGGCATGTTTGAGAAAAAAAACTCTATTATTGATGCTTAATTTGCTCAAATATATTCCAAAAAAAATTTGTTGGTTTCGACTGCATATTTGTTCCCTACATGTAGTTTGAAAAACATCTCAAAAATTTTTCCGAAACTTAATTTTTTTCAAATTTTGCCCAAAATTACCCTGTAATTGAAACCCATTACCATGTGATGGAAACCTTTAAGTTATGGCCCATAACTAGGGAGCGCACAAGTAAAGCTAACGAGAGAACTACAGTAGTTGATACAGTAGTCGGATTTTTGAAAACAAATTTTCTCTCGTTTAGCTTCAAGATCAACCATTCAAAACTTAGACATTGGCCTGGTGCGCTCCTCACCCATAACCCTTGAATGGAAACCCATAACCAATTATAGAAACCATTTTTTCGCAAAAGTGGGTTTCCATAAATGGTTAGTTGATGTGGTCTGGGAGGAGATAGATTTTGCAGTTTGGAAAAGGTCATATTGTAACGATACTGTTACTACTAGTGTAATGGTCAAAAACATTTTTTTCCTGAAATTGAAGATAAGCTTAGTTTTCAGTTTATTTCACCGAGAAACTGTCAAATCAGAGTCGGATAGTATGCGAGTCGCATAATGCGACGCATACCCGCTTAAAGGGGGTGTACTAGTCGCATTTGAAGAGTGGATAATATGCGAATATATTATAACGGATTTTATGTTTTTGTTCATGGCATGGTGTTCACCATAATTTATAAAATATGACAAAAAAAATTTTCCAGTATCGGCGATACTGTATCGAGAACTTTTCACAGCGTTAACATTTTCAAACAATATATTTGCCAAACAAATGTAGGAACCTAAACATTTCATTACTTCATTCGCAAACTTAGTATCCTGATCTAATAAGCAATTTGATCAGAAATAAAATTAACAATCAAATTAGCAAGCTTATTGAACCAGGTAATTCAGTATTGACGAATAATTATTTGGCAATTGATGTTACGCAAAATAATCGTAATGAAACGTGTACATTCCGCTGTAATATTCGTATAAGTATTTTCATGTGAAATAGTTACATGTATATTTATTTTTACACCGCCAATTTTGAGATTAAATAGTAAATATGCCTCATTGAGTTAGTATAGCATTACTCACGTGTGGTTCAGCATGCTATCACGAGAAGATATTTTAGAGTTATTAATTCATCTTGGTTTTCTCCTTCAATATTTGGAAACACGAAAGCGTTCAAAATGACGTCATAATTCGAATATTTTTGCCAATTTTATAAAGAGTTTAAATTCAATCTTGAAAAATGACGTCATTCATGACACAGTTGAAGTGATTTGTAATAAAAAACTCGAATTGCGTGAGCGTTTCGTCGATTGTGACATTCACGGCGATATTGGCAAATTCGACAAAAAAAGCCTTTCCCAGTATTATTATTATATTTAATGGAAAATTTATGATAACCTTTTCTTAGTATTCCAAAAGCAAAACACTAGTATAAGAGAAGTTGACGCAGAAATAATGCAAGCAGCAGCAATTAAATCCATACTTCCAAGTTCCTTTATGATGCTTGAATGACCTAAGATATTTGTAGCAGAACATCGGTAAATTCCAGATTTATTCAAATCAACATGATTCGCTTTTTAACGTTATATATGATATATCAAATAATATGATAAAATAAAAGTATGAAATCCAATTTTATTGTAATCTGAAAATGAGAATAACCACTACTCCTTTTCACGTGTGATTTTAACGTTGTGGCTACGCATTCTAACCAAAAAGTGATAAAGGGATATAGTAGAAAAGTTCACGACGGAAAATCCGAAAAATAATTTGGCCGTTAAACTTAGTGTTTAACCTCCTTACTCATTCGACTATTGATATTCCTCTAAGGCACTAGAGCCACTTTTATGGCTCGACTTTGAAGCTCTTTTATCCGAAAAGTATAAAGGCTTTCGATAAAATTATTTTTCAGTCATTGAAATAAAGGATAGACTCAACTTTATGAATGATTATATTTAGATAATTAACATTTTGAGTACTTAATTGGGGCTGTAGAATAACGAAGTTTACTCACACTTTTCCTGGGAAAAAATATACGATTTTAGTAATAAGATGCAAATTAAATAAAAAAGAATAAAACCTTGGCTTTCTTAGTCTGGTCTCCAATTTAAAGTACCTTATCGCCATTAAGTTATCGGGTTCGTCTTTAACCCCCTTACTCATAGAGCCATAAAAGTGACTTTCTTTTTTTTGAACCAACTTGAAAAGACAAAAGTAATCAAAAAAGAAGTTGAAGGTTCAAATCGCCCATAGAGTTAAACTAATTGCGGTTAATTTTTGAAAAATAAAGATAAATGTTAATTTTGATCAGCCGTTCGAAATATATTTTATCCTACTTTTTTTTCGGTTTCTCTGAAATCTTTCTTTATCTCATAATTTATTTAAAAAAAAACAAGGTTTTAAATACTCAGTTTTTAGGAATTCGTCTTGCCCATCTTTAAAAAAATAATGTTTCTACTAAATGAAGAACTTTTTGTATTTCCTTTTGTTTGGAAAAAAATTGCTCATGAATGAGAAAACTGAGCGGACATATAAGGCGCAGACATATTGTTAACCATTAATTTCATCACTTCAGAGGTGAGAATTATCGTTTTATAGACGAACCCGATTAGGTATTTTGAATCAGAGACCAGATCAAGAAAGCCAAGGTTCTATTCTATTTTATTTTATTTGCATCTTATTACAAAAATCGTATAATTTTTTCTAGAGAACAGTGTGAGTCAATTTCGTTATTCCACAGCCTCAATTAAGTACTCAAAGTGTTAATTATTTAAATTTAATAATTCATAAAGTAAAGTCTATCCTTTATCACAAGGACTGAAGAATAATTTAAACGAAAGCACTTTTATTTTTTAGATGATAGAGCTTCAAAGTCGAGCCACAAAAGTGGCTCTCATGTCTCAGGGGGTATTAATACTCAAATTAGTCAGAAGGTTAAGAACAAAAAAAATGACGAGCTGGTACATTTATTGACGAGCAATTTCTCTGTTTTCAAACAGAAAGAAATAAAAAAAGTTCTACATTTAGTACAGTGTAGAATTTTTTTTTTAAAAAGATGGTCAAGACGAATTCTTAAAAACTGAGTATTTCAGACCTTGTTTTTTACAAATGAATTATGAGATAAAGCTGATAAAGAGAAATTTCGAAGAAATTCAGAAAAAAATAAAGGATAAAATATATTTCGAACAGCTCATCAAAAAAAATTAATTTTCATTTTCAAAAATTAATTGCAAACTCTATGGGCGAATTGAACCTTCAACTTCTATTTTAATTATTTTTGCCTTTTCCGGTCTTTTCAAAAAAATAAAAGACACGCAATCAACGGTTTTGATTGGGTGCTAATATCTTGCGTTGTTTGTATCATTCAAATAGTTAGGATTTGTACTCTGAGGTCCGTTGATCCATATGGCTCTATGAGTGAGAGGGTTAACACAATATTTATAAAAATTTGACCGAAGCGATCAACAAAATCGTGAAACATCCTGACGCTGCTAATACCGTANTTTTGAAAGACAACATAAAATAACGTAGGAACGAGAAAATAAATTTTGCTTGACAAGAATTTTTATATTTTATTGTAAAGAATAACAAATAAATATCTTTGAAAATTAAAATTTTTCTAAAATCACGTGCTACCCTGGCGAAAATTGAAAACTGTTTTTGAAATCAGACCAAAATTTTGAAAACTTACGCACTTAACCATATAACCTAGCAGAAGTCGGCACATCTGAAATTTTTTTTAGATCGGATCGGATCTGGATCGGATGACTCAAAAAAAGATGACTCAAAAAAAGATCGGAAAACCGATCCGATGCACCGATCCGAATCCCATCCAATTGTGCCGACCCCTGTATCCTAGACCCATTGAGCTTCTCATATTTCAAAAGTGACATTTACAGTGGAAATTTTACACCACCCTTTTTTGGGATATTACGTCACATTCGGAGAAATTCCTGGCTTCTGAAGCAAAATTAAAAAAAAAATTAAAGACTGATATTCAGACAATCTCAGACAAATCGGTAAAACCTTCCCATTAAAGCTCTAAGATCCCTGTTTTTCTAAGCTTGGGAGACGTGTTTAACCACGGTCACTCAGATTGTTGATGGAACTGATACTTTAGTATTAAATGCAATCGCAAGGTAAAAGATAGATCTTTGTAATCTATTATCATGAAATGTTCCATCTTGATCGGTTTGGCCGTAAGAAGCCTCGCAAATGTCAAAAAACCCCCTCAATTATGGGCAAAAATGCTGATTTTTGGAAAACGGGACATAAGTTTTTTCTAACATTTTCTGCGTGAATTTGAGTAAAAAAACTAAAGGTGCCAATAACACCAAATGTACATAGATTTTTATGTACAAGTATTTGCAAATAACTTATATAAAAAAGCCAAAAATAAATGTCTTTTTTGAAATTAAGCCATAAAATAGCAAAAATATTTTTCACAGAAATTCTATGATATCACGTTCAATCGATAAAATCATATTTTGATAATGTTATGCTTAACATCTGCAAAGTTCTTAACACTGAGTGACTACAGTTTCTAAACTTAATGTTGCAGAAAATGGCGAGTACTTAAAAGACTTGAAAAACGTATATGGTATATTAAAGTAGGTGTGGGTTCTTAAAATAACTTCACGCACGAGTAAATCAAATAAACCTAAAGACTCTTTAGTAAAGAGTGCTTCGAACTCATGAAACTTAACAAATCGATTGTGATGGTTTACAAAACCGCCTATTTTACCACAATTTTGAGTGTTCCTAGTAATTCAAATTAAGATTTATTCAACAAATTTTTAATAAATAATAGTGTTAGGATTTTTTTTGGATTATTATTTGTTCGATAACTACTCCTCTGGCAGCAACCATTGTAATTTTTCATATAATTATATCTCATAATCAGGCTCACCGGATTAATCTGCCACGACAAATTTAAGCTCTAAAATGTTACAATATAATTTTGATGAAATATGTAATAATCTAAGATATTTCTAGAACTTCCGCGAATAAAAAAAGCTACCAGGCTGAATTATATTTTGAAGACCAAGTTATGGCCGATTTCCCAAACATTAGAGAAACTACGATTTTTTCAAAAACGTCTCTAACTTCTTAACCTTTTCATCAATTTAAGGACGTGAAACGTTTAATATTCCATATGTCCTTTTCCCAACCTAAGTCCATCCTAAAAATGCTCACTATCTCTATAGCGCTTGTTCAAATCCCAATAATGTTGTCTTAGTGATTGTCTTGAGTATAAATATAGGCAAGGGTGCTTGATATCTGGACCGCCAAAGTTAATCGATGTGTAATCACTTAAGCAATCACCAAGACTATCACTTAGGCGACCTTAGTGGGATTCGAACACGCGCTCCAGTTAGCATTTTCGAGATGGACTAAGGTTGGGAAAAAGATATGATCTGTTAACACTTCGTAAATTTTTGAATGAGTGCTGGTATAAAAAATTGGGCAGGGGATATCACCTTAGTCTCAAATTCATTAATCAAAAAAAACATGCATAAACTAACTATCGTAGAAAAAAAATCCACGACGATCGGGTCTATTACATTTACACCCACAAATAACAGAGAATATAAATTGACCAATCTGACTAAAGAGAAAGTTCACACAAACAAGTGATTCTAATGTATATTCAAATCATTTCAAAATAAAAAGTTATGGTTTTTGGATTTTCAAATAAATGTTAACACCATACAGTTTAATAACGTATGAGATGTGTTACTAATGACTTTAGTTCACTCGCGCCCCTTCTCCAGCAAATACCGAACTCACAGGGTTTTTTAAATTAGCATCTGGTTAACCAGTTTGTGCTGGAGAGGAGGGTTACTATTGGAGAGTGAGTTTAAAACAAAAATAAAATTATTCAAAAATTAAAATTGAAAACAAAAAATTTCATAATTATATAAATAATAATAATATATATAATGTATTATTTTACAAACAATTTTGATCAAAAAGATAGAAAAACTACATGTCACCTGTGTATGTCACCTGGTCTATGTGATATCCCCTATTCACACTATGTGAAATATTCTGGCCCTGATTAGCAAACATAGTGTGTTTTTTAGTTGTAGGGCCGGGATATTCTACAAAGTGTGAATAGGGGATATAGTCTTTATCATTATATATACGTTCCTTCTATTTCTGTGCCATTCGGCGTTTGTATAAATACATCGGGAAATGGAAAACCTGTGACATTACAGTGAACTTGATTTTTTAAACCCAAATCAAATGAATTTATAATAGGTGGCGTATTAGACAAGACGATCAAAGAAGCTGAAGCAGTGCCAGCTGAATTAACTGCATTGCATACTATTTCCAAGGGACTGGTCAACTTTTTGATGGTGAATGTTGATGATGACTTTTCTGCATTTACGATTTGTGTCACTGGTTGAACCAGATGGTTTTCGTCGAATTTGTATGAGCAAGATATTAAAACTATTGCAGGGTGTATGTTAATTATCATAGCTAAAGTCATAAAGCGCATTAAAATGAAATAATTTTAAGCCATAGTTTCTCGGCATTGTTATGTTGAATTTTCCCTTACTAAGAATTGTTTGTTGTCGAAACAATTTTTGCTGAAAAACGTTGAATAAGATATGTTATTTAACATTTCCTTTAGAAAATTCGAACCAGCGAATAGTTTCCTTTTAAGATCTTAATAAAAAAACCTGATATAATAACCCAATTTCGAGGTCTACTATTTCTTATCATTTTTGAGCGCGAAATTACTTTATGTTAACCTGCGAGAATATTTTCTCAAACTCTTTATTCTGATTTGAAAATGATTAAATAAATCGAAAGCTTATCATATTTTTAGTCTTTATGAATTAAAAAAAAGCCATTTAATAAAAAGAATTCCAAAATCGCTTGAAATTGCTTGAATAGATTTAATTTATATAAAAAATGTTAATATAAAATTTTTATATAAAATGTTTATATAAAAATTTATATAAAAATGTTCATAATAATTAAGGGGGTCGGTGCATTTTGACAGATTTGAACTTTTTTCAATTTTTTTTGTCTTGATGGGAAACTTTTTGCCACTTCAAAAATTTTCGAATAAAAACTTTTTCGAAGACAAGTTGCCACTTTTCAGCGTACTTTATATAATCTGAATTTCTTCAGATTGATTTTTTTCACTTTATAAATCGTCTTCTGAAAAAAACACTAAGAAAGCGCGCGTTTTGCTCCATGATTTCTAAATAACAGTAAAATTTATAATTTTTCATTTGTTATTTAGAAGCCTTCCAATATGCTTACGACCACCGACTCGGATTCATTCAATTTTATTTCATACGATTTCTACGTCAAAATCGAAAATTTAAATTTGTGGAAAAAAACGGAAAAAACCGAAATTTTACCACATCGAAAGAAATTTTTTTCTGCATGCGTTAAATAAAACAAATTGAAAACGGTTGATGGGTCGATTTATCAATTCGGCAAGTTTGAGTGAAATAAAAAATTTTTAATTCCGTATAATGAGGGCCTTGGAGTATTTCTGCCGAACCGTAGTTTCGTTTTAATAAGTATGATTCAGAGTATTAACAAGAGCGAAGAAACAAAACGAAGACATACTTAAATATAGTGAAAGTAGCTATTTTCAGTATTTTCAGCTCAGGATTCCAAAAAAATTTGTTTGAAAAATTTTGAACAAGAAATGGAGAAAATTTTCAATATATTTCCAAATAGTTTTGACCGAAAATCCCAAAAAATGTCATATGATTTTTCAAATAGCATATGAAAAATATGTGGTCACCTACGCGAAAAGTGAAAGTGAACATTTGAAAATTTTTTTTCGTTGATTTAAAACAGATACTGTAAAAAAAATTTGAAAAAAAAAAGTCATTTTTTCATAATGTTCGGAAGTGTTTTCAAAAATTTATCATAATTTGTCGAATTCGAAAAGTTCAATTCGAACTCAAAATTGTCTTAAAAAGCAGGAATTCGAAAATTCTGTAGTTACAAAAGTTGCCTGGAGTATGAAAAATTACTTTGGTGGTATATTGAGAAGAATATATAAACCCAGTAAAAAGTTTTTCATCAAGAGTCCATATTTGTATCTGTCAAAATGCTACGACCCCCTTTAGCTAGCAGCTGGCGCGCCATTGCGTATCTGATTATACCCTAGAATATTTGTCTAGGCTGTGGTATTATTCATCCACTACAGCAATTTTAATTATATTAATATTGGTAATTTTATTTTTATTTTAATGCATTAGTCTCTTTTATAAAAATCAGCCATACTTCTAAGGTTATTTCATTAATTAACGAATTTAGAAACTATTTATCTCAAAAATTCTTAACTACAGAGAGATTCTGTAAAAACCAGAAGAACATATAAACTTTTTTTTTATTTCACAGATAATTTCGGATTTTTTGGCTTGCAAACAACACAAGTTATGAGTGAAAAATGTTATTTTCAATTGTTTCACCAGAAATTTTTTAAAAATCGAGAAATTTTAACTTTTCTATGTGACTTTTTTTTACCTAATCGATCAGTGCTTTACTAACCTGGATTCTCAAGCCTTTTTGGCCCACGTGTCTGACCGACTCGTTAAAAACCTGATAATAATTCAAAGACTTAGCTTTCATTAACCCTAGTCTTCATCTCCATAATGAAGCTCGCCGATATTTGGTGATGACAAAATGCTTATATTTTCAATGTTTGGTGGAGTTTCCATTTGAACTTCAAATTCTGTGTTAATAACCGGGTCAGAACTATTCAAAGGAAATATAAATTCAGCGGAGTAGAGACCAGATTCTAACTGAGTCAAATTGTCATCATTGTTGGATATTTCGAGTCGAGAAATTGTTTTTATACGTTTATCACCAATTAACTAAAAAATATTTTTTGATTAAAATTTGATAAATCCGTTGGATTTAATCCAAGTAGGTAGTGAATTTTAATTGGAAAAGATAAACAATATGCTGGTTTTTCGGGCAAATATTTTCGCTCGGTGCCAATCCCAGCACCTTTTAATCTTATGAGAAAAACCATTATTTGAAAATTAACAATTTGATTATTTAATTGAGAGAACGCCGCGTTGTCAGTTAGTGAAACCACAAAAAATAAAAATTTCTTGGCAAAAAGTTATATTCTTAATTTTAAGCCAAAAGTTTCTAGCCGAAAGAACCTTTTCTAGCATTTCGTTTCACGTTTTACACAGCCGGTTTAAAGCAAATTTAAGAAACCGTTGATTTTAAAGAAAGTTCAAAAACCTAATTTTCTAACTCTCAACGCGACAAAAAGTAATCGTAAGTAGTTTTGAAATTTGTTGAATGAAACTTTAACCTTGTGTGATCTTTTGTTCGCCGAATTATCGAGATAAGTTCCATTATGCTTCCATTTTACTTCTAGAGGATACATGTAGACCGTTTCAGCCTCGAGTGTCAATAATTTTGCTGGTTTTGGAAGAACAATAACTTTTGGCAATATGGGTTGACTTATGAATTGTTATAACAATCAAGTTTTTATTTCAAAATTTTGAGAATTTTATGCTGAATATTTTATCTAAATCAATTTCCATTTAGTTTGATTTAGAACAGTTTATGGAAGAGAGATCTTCAGGCACGACTAAGCGCGTTTGACCGTTGAAGCTCCAAAATTTTTCATTCGGCAGAGGCTCCTGCACCAATTAAGTAGGGCGACTTTGAGCCCTCATTACGGATAAACTACATTTCATAAAAAGCCGTAAACTATCTCATTTTTGTAAAGATAACCAAACTCAGCGAGGTAATCAATCGGATTTAATTTTTTTTATTTAAATCAGGCGAAACTGAGCAGCAAAGATTGGGCACTTACTTCTCATTAAAACAGGAATATTTTTAAAAACATTTCTTTCTCTATGTGCTCTCATTAAGACCTTGGCTTTCACTAGACGATTAGCAGCGCAATTGATTGAAAAACGCGAAAAAAGTTGCAGTTTGTAAATTTTTTTTTGAGAATGAAAATCAATCAACATACAAATTAACATAATCATTTCTATCTCTATTCTCACTAATTCTAACCTTGGCTTTCAAATTTTTTTTAGATTTCGAATCTAACTTTCTGTTTTCTCATCAAAAGACGGTTTCAGCGCGATTGATCAAAAACCGCAAAATAGTTTGCGCTGTCAAAAATTATTTTTTGAGAATGGTTAAAATCCTTAGTTAAAATAAAAATTCCGAGCTCTTTAATCACAATTGCTTTAAAATTTTATTGGAAATATGTTTTGAAAATTATTGTGAAAAATATAGCAAAATAAAAAAGGAAACGTATGCCAAATAATAAAAGTCCATAAAAATATCAAACGAGACGAATATGGAAAAAAGAAGATACATTAAACTTACTTCCCATACTCAAAATTGTGAAATTAGTAGTATCAAACAAAAAACTACATCATTACCATCATTAATTAATTAATAAATATACCAAATTTAAATTTGTATTTTTTATCTGCACATAATAACTCTTATATTCTATGACCAAAAACTTATACCTAGGAAAAATTGAATGTATCATTATCTAATTTCTTCTATTATCAGGGGAGTGTACCTTTTCATGCTAAAAAGGTACTATATTTCACTATCTAAAATACTTATTACATGAAAAATTCTACATGCTTCAATCTTCTTTTCTTTGCATTATGACACTTCCTTAGTTTGAGAAAAACTTTGAAAAATCTTTTCAGGCCAATCAAAGTTAAGTATCGGACACGAGCACTGCGCGAGTGGTAGGGCTCATTATAACTTAGGTTTCATATCGACTTGAAAATTAGGCACACAATGGGCCCTAAAAATTATATCAAAATATCGCGAAATTGAAAAACAAAAAAAAATTCTTAGAAACAAGGAAAAATTTCATAGCACTTTTAGCAATTTTTTTCATAAATTTCAAACCCACCTTCGAGGCACTCCATATAAAATATTTTAATGTACATCACCTCATAACCGAACACCTTGGCAAAAACAGCGGGGTGAGTAAGTTTTAGGACTGCATTTGTTAATTATTTTTGTATCTGCAAATCTTTTGTTAATCAAGTTTTATAATTATCGACAAATCCGCGAATTTTGTATCAACCTCCAAAAATATACTACTAGTTAATACAATACTAGTGTGACACTAGACTGTAGACTTTAGCGTCGTTGAATTGATTTTTTATTTGTCGCAATACATTTTAGGCCTAATTTACCTGAAAATGATAATTTGATTTGCATTGATCAAACAAAGAATCAGCTGAATAACTTATTTCTCAATTTTACGAGTGAGAATTTGATAATTGATTTTTTGTTAATTAAAAATTTGAAAAGTGCAGATTTTAAAAAACTTTAGATCGCCGACTTTTTCTGTTTCTGCTCGAAAATGATTTAATTCGCAATTTGCTGAATAAAAAATAATGAAATTGAAAGTTAATTTTTAAATGACCCGTGGAAAACACATTTCTTTTCAAATCTAACGTATCCCTACTAGATGCTTAGAAAATTATATTTTTCTTCTAACGATTCCCTTATTTTTAGTTTTTTTGAATCCATCCCAACAGAGTTGTAGGCCATGCATTCGTAAACACCAGATGATTTTATTTCAATTCCTGTAAATTCAAGATAAATTATTTATTATGTTCGAAACTTTTCAGACAAGAAGCTCGATCTTTTTTGTGTTTTATTTATGCTGAAATATCTACGTCCTTTTATTCGCGCCAATTCAATCTCAAATTACTGTTTGTTAAAAGTCAGGATATTTCACCATGTCAGATCTAGGTGCTATTTTCTGTTCATTTAATGCAACAAAAAATCAAACGAAGCAGCAAAGTTTGCAAAATGACATAAAAGGCCAAACGAATACCCTGATAGATATAACGGCAGTCCAGATTTCCTCGAAAACAACATTTTGCTTCGATTTTTTAAAAACTTTAGTTAGTTTTAATAAGGTTTTTTAGGATGACTGGGTTTTCCAATTTGAAGCCCTTAAGATTTATAAATCTGTCATTTCGTGACCCAATTTGGCTATGTTTCACCCTCTCAGCTATTGAGCCATTTTACTGGTGTTCTTTTTTGATGGAGATTTTAATACTGTAAGTGAGCGGGTTAATCAAATGATTTTTCGAATTTTTTAGCTTTGTCACAAATTTTTGGGAGAAAACCGTCAACGCGTAAAAATGAACTTGCCCTCCTCAGATTTGACTTCAATTCCCTCCGTATCATAATAAACTATGTCTGAAAGTGGATGTCCATCGGAATTACAAATCAATTTGCTTGCTTTCAGTTCCATAATAACAGACGGTGGCATTGCAATTTTCACCATTTTTGAAATTTGTTTCTCATCACTTTCGCCCACTTTTGCTATGCATGTTATATTTGCAAACATTGAACGAACAGTGGGTTCTGCAAAAATTTCCATTTTATAATTTACAGAACCATCATCATTTGTCTCATTTAGGATCTATTTATAGTATTTGATGGAAAAAAATGACTTAATATTGCTCTATTTTGCTGTTGTTGCTGAAAAATAAACACCCGGATTAATAAATGTATATTATATCGAGACTCACGATTCGAAACCCTGAACTATCCTGTGGAGATATCGATTACGGGGCCTCTTGGGCATTTTTTTTTCCAAAATTTTTATATAATTTGGCTTTTGAAAACGACTCATCCGATAAAGTTCTTAGATAGCTCAACTTTGGCGCAAATATCAAGTGAATAATTAAAAAAATTGGTTCGAATCGGACCACTTTTAATTTATTCCTGAGATTACTTAAATTGTTTAATTATCAGTTTTTGTTAAACAATTGTAAACAATATAACGACACAACTAAACCACTCCCAAAACTCTTCGTCAAACGACGACCTTTTTCATGCAGATTTACCTAATCTGAAGGAAATACTTCTTCGAAATGAATACCCAGAGTACCTTACTGACCGGAAGTTTTTCGACTTTTTATGTGAGCCCAAAAGACCTGAAAAGCCTGAGATCTCATTTACATTATGCCTTAGTTATACCAGCCCCAAGTCGAAGTTTATGCAAGAGAACTTGTTAATTGGATGAAAAGCTTTATACCTACTTTTCACGTGCGATTTGCCTTTAAAAGCATAAAAATCGGCTCTCTCTTCATAAAAGATAGCAAAACCCACATCCCAAGCTGGACAACTGCAACCTAATTTATCATTTCAAATGCACATGTAATAAATCATACGTTGGGCGGACTAAACGGGTCCTTCGCATTCGTGCCGAAAACACCGTACGTTCTCGCGTGCTAAGAAAACTTACTACCACATACATAGGTGCCCAACTTACGTTAAAAAATTATCGAATATGAAAAAATTCACCTCCCTCCTAAGTCTGGCTCACTTTCCGCACTAAAGTGAGAGATCGTTTTTTCATGGACCATTTTAGATACTGCAAAAAAACTTCAAAACCTACGCCAAATTATGCGAGGCCGAATCGTATTTTATCCGAATACATCGACCTTCCCTAAATGATCAAAAAGATCATAAAAGTTTCGCACTATTTTCAAAGTGGGCCAAAAATTTAAAACTTTCTCTGCCCACACAAAAATTTTGCAAACTCTAGATTTCAAATCTGGAAGTCTTGAAACTTACTTTTCATTTTTCTTAAAAACCTGAAAGATGCTAACGCGAAACGTAGTTTAATAAGATATAATAAATTGTAAACAATAGTCTTATTCGGTCCTTTTTTTAATTTATTTTTATCTAAATATTTGTGCTCAGTTTGAGCATTTTAGTCAGGACAAAAATTGAAAATGCAGCAGTTTTAGAAAATGTTTTCCTGTAAAGTGAATTATTCAGAAGCAACCTGCAATTTCTGGTATTTAATCTACAGGTGTTTTTGAAAATAATCCGGAGCCTCCAAAGGTTGAAGACTTAATCGGATGAGTTGTTTTTAATGAGTTTGTTAAAGACAAATTATATCCGGTTTAGAGTAGAAAAACACAAAAATGGGAGAGAGGTGTCAGTGAAGTCCCTTTTAATCTTTCATGCTGCAAAAAAGTCATTACATAAATGCAATTATTCTCATAAAAAAAGTGTAGGATCGGGATCTTAAGCGATGAGTGAGTGTACAGGCCAATTGTCAGTCAATCAAGGACGTTTTTTTCCCAGTCTAGTACAATCTTACCGATTTGTGTTTTTTCACTCTGAACAGGATATAAAAATGTTGGCTAAAAAGTGGCACAAAATGTCCAGGAGGTCAGTCACAGACGAAATAATATTGTAGCATTTTGCTTTGCTCAAATAGTCAGCATCTGTCGACTTAAGATGATCGCAAAATAAGTCGAAATAACGAATCATGACTAGTTCAAATTAAACCATTCAAAATGAATCTGAAATTTCCGAAAAAATTCATTTTCACAGCATAGTCTGCAATTTTCGAATTTACCAATTTGTAAAAAAGTTAACTGAATTAGACACAAATATATTTCCCAAAAAGTTCACAGTTTAAATCAAAAATCTTGTTTGATAAACAATTTTCAAAAATTACCGGATAATTTTAGGCGGATTACAGCCCCCTTTCTTAGTCAAATGTTATTAAATACTTTTCCTGCCACCTTGATTTGATTGCGGACAGGGAAGTACTTTCGATTGTATAGTCAAAGATTGCATTCAGAGACGTGTTATTTAGATAGCATGAAGCGATTTTGTAATCTTAAATAAGCTTTAACTATCGCATTACCTGTTAGGCAATAATAACATAAAATTAGCTTGTAAATGCTTGATTTATGAACTTATTCCTGAAATTAATGTGTAGGTTGGCAACATATGTTAATGCATTAATTCAAATAAAAAAATTTATAACTCGATTGTTTTTAAAATAGTGGTCGTCACTAAATAAGGCCAATGAAATTTTTATTCAAATTTCACTTAAATGGCTTTTTAAAAAAAAATTTGGAAATTTAAACACGATTAATTGAAAAAAGAAAACGAAATTTGGACAAAACTTTCCTTACTGATCTGCACGGGCCTTTCAGCTTTAAAATCCAAGGAGGAAATACAATAAACTGTTTTTTGGTGATTCTGAAGCCAAATATATTTTTTTTTTCTAAAGCACTTTCAGATGACCTGCCCACGTTCTGTCCGGTTTATTTGAGTCATAAATCATTGATGCATCTCCTCCCTTAAGAAATTTTTGAAAAAAAATCCGTAAATTTTTCAAGCACGTTACTGATTGGACGAGCCATCCGTCACTTTCGATTTTTTTGGATGCATGATTTTTGTCCCCCCTCAATTTTATTTCTACCACCAGGTTTCAGAAAAGATATATTTTTGATAGAAAATACGATTTGTTTTCAAAATTTCGAATTATTTACCATTTGATTTCAATATAAATTCTGGATTTTCTTCATCAAGTTTGAGAATAGAAGGACGAATCAGAAATTTAACCACATAAGTTGCTAACTTTGTTTTTTCATCATTTTTGTCAACATCAAAGCAAGAATAGAGTCCTTCATGGGAAGATTTAATATCCAAAATTGTTAATGTGCCAGTTGAAGCTTGAAATGCATATTTTTCGCCTAGATATGAAAATTTCATTTTTGAGCAGTAAAACGACCCGTCAATAAGATTCAAACCCATACTAATAGGTAAATTGACTACAAAGAATTAATTGGACTGTACATTATGATTTTCATTATGTAATTCACCGCGTTATACTTTGACAAGGCTCACTGAATAAATCTGCAACAAGTATAGTTTTCTTCAAAATGATGCGATACAATTTGAGCGATAGGCTATTGACGACAGCCAAAAAATCTTTTAATCGACATTGCGTGAATAAATTTGAATTTTGACATTGTGTGTTTAATTTCACACAATTTATTTACACAATGTCAAAATTTAAATTTACTTGCAATGTCGATTAGACCATTTTCACATAATGTCCAAATTTTGTTCAATTTAGCATTAAATTTGCTGAATTGAACAAAAATTAGGACATAATGTGAAAATGATCTAATTGACCTTGCAAATAAATTTTGACTGGCGCCCGATTTTTCGAAAAATATTATGAAATTATGCACACAATGTCAAAATTCAAATTAATTACGCAATGTCAATTAGAACATTTCCCCTCATAATGTCGAAGTGATTTTGGACGCAATGTCAATCAATTTGTAAGCTTAACGATGTATATTTGAGCATTCTAACAGTTTTTATGCAGAAAAAGTTTTTGCCCTGCTTTACGATAACATTAAATTGAGGAAATGGTCAGTATATAAAACGTATTAAAAATGTATCAAATAAGATTAAGATGATCTCTTTAAGATTTAAAGTTTTGTTTTTATTTAACTTGTACGCACCAATAATTTCTTACCCCGGTACGCACCACTCGTACATAATTGTACGAGCACTTTTCAAAAAATCATAAAAGCAGAACCACTCATCCGATTTAAAAGTTAAGGCTGAGGCACATAGTTCAAACAATTATCTTCAACCTAATCTTTATTTAATAACAATATATAGATTTTAAAGTGGTCAAACACCACACTACTGCGCCCCCGGGAGAGACATTTTCGATATTTTTGTCTATATTTCAAAACCCAGACATTTTCAAATTATACATTTTAATCACATATTAAGTATTAAATAATTTTCTTGACATACATATTAAAATAAAAAATTTAAGATCAGTATTATTCGAGATTTTTTATTTTTTGTAAATTTTTATTTTCGAAAAATTTTCTATTTTTTCTCTAGCGTTTGTTTTTCTCAAATAAATAGGAATAAAATATTGTAAATAAAATTTATGAAATGATATTATTCTTTATAAAATGTGTTTGCTAGATTATCGATGTCGAGAATATTTTCATTGTCGAATTCCACTTCCATCGGAAATGTCGAAAAAATAATCATCTTCGTCCTCCATTTTTTAATGTCATAATTATCGCAAAATACAAATTATATAGAGATGATTTGAAAATGATAGAGAGCAATCGGAAAGGATGATTTTCACAGCCCCCGAATATCAGGGCCCGGTGTTCATTCAAAACAAGATAAAAATCAAAAAATATCAAAAAAATAAATAATTAGGGGTTAAGCTGATTGATTAACTTCAAGAGAAATATATTTATACTAGAGAAATATTTATCGGTAAGTGGGGTTGATATATTATGATACCCGAGTTCAAATGTATGTTTTTTTTTAATTTACAAGTTAATTTTCAGGTTTTTTTTCAAAATTCAATGAACTCACCGTAAAAGCCCTCGCAATTTTGTATCAGTGATTGGATTCGTAAATCATAATAACAACTCGATAAATTTTAATCGTAAGTTTTGTGAGACAGAAGTGCTCGAAAAAAAA
>SCLH01000396.1:581261-598494 GCA_004367855.1 Oikopleura vanhoeffeni | reverse complement strand
ACCACTTTATGAAAAGTCGCGAAACCATCACCAATCGATTTTTTTTCGTCGACTTAGTATAGAACTCTCACTTCCAGAAAAACTTTTTCACAGACACTACCCCCTTAAGCTTAAGTAAGATATTGCTCTTTAGCGACGTTTCTGGTAATAATTGGCCCATGGTTGCTAATATTTTAATTAGAAAGTCGACCCAAAGATCATTTTGGTGGTACTTTCGAGACAATTTGATGACCCTGAATTTGACCTAGAAAAAGTTTAGGTCGATGTCAAGGTCATCAGTTTTTCTCGAAAATACCACCAAAATGATCCTTGGGATCAACTTTTTAATGAAAATATTAGTAACCATGGTTGCATTATGAACAGAACAGCGGTAAAGAGCAAAAGTTTGAAATTGAGCTGAAGTGAGACTTTTAAAATAGCTGAAAAATGCCAAATGGCCTATATCACTTACACTTATAAAACTTGGTATATGGAAAAAATGGGGATACATCCCTTTTTGGGGATAGATGAGGATATGAAGGGGATGGGGATAGGGATGGAAAAATCGGCTAGGGATGCATCCCTTTACAAGCCTGGTTAAAAAATTGAACCGTTTGGCAGTATTTCGATTTTCAGTGTCTTCATTTTTAATAGTTCAACCATATGAAATATTTTTAGATCGAAATTGGTACCTTTCATTTCGAATCTTAAATTTTCAGAAATTATGGCTTATGATTTTGACCATAAAATATTTTTTAATCTAAAACTGATTTTATTCGGAAAAAATCTAAAATTCAGAAAAAAACCTAAGAACTCAAACAAACAACGAGAAATTTTCTACAAAATAGGTCAATCAATAAAAAGAAATGTCAGATAATTTAGTCGCCTGGATTTGAAAATCACTCAGGACTCCTTAGTTAGGACTCCTGACTCAGGAGGAAAAATCTTAATGATAGGGATTTCACAATATCTCGTTTGAAAGTGTTTTTATCAAATGGGATTTCCAACAAATTTTTAACCGGTGGTCTTATGAAACTAAACCAACTGACCTACGGTCACATCTATCAAGGTATTCAGAAAATGTATTCTCGTAACAATCCTGGTCGTAACCATAAGTGACCGTGATTTAACCATTTTTCAATAAAATTATTAAGATTCAGTACTATAATATTTCTTGAAGAAATTAACAAGAAACACGTGTTTAACAATTTCTTTTAGCAAAACCAATGCCAACTCCGGATTTTTTGCTTTCAGTAACCAATATTTATAAATAACGACATTTGTTTAATTCTTCGACAACTCTATTCGCCTATCAGAGACGCCTAAAACGTCACTCTAATGAAACTAGCCGTTTAGAAAGTTAAACCTTATCGATAAAATTGAAAATTCTTTGATTAAGGGGGTGGCCGTCAATACTTTAGTAAAAATAGGCGGGTTATCATTGGCAGATTAGTGCCATATTACGCATAGATAGACCAAAACAAATATTTCTTTATGATATATTGTAACAAAAATCGTACACTGGGAACAAATCTAAACTCATCAATGGCTCATCAAATCAGAAACGAGCTTCAAACTAAAATGATATTTTTAGCAAAAAGCCTCCTCCTACGAGGTTTTTGAACGTAAAACAATAAGTATCTAATAACCCAGAAAGTATTTGCGTATCTCCCAACGAGAGCTTCTATCGGATTTTTCTGACTTGATTCCAGGATCATCGAAACCCCGTATTTTTAGTCTATTTTAAACTATTTGCGGAAAAGCCTACACCTCCCTTGATTTTCAGTTAGAACTTTTAAAACCATATAAATGTGCAGCGAAAACCTTGTAGAGAGCCCAACGAGAGCTCTTTTGATATTTTTGTCTAGTTCGGTAAGAAATCGAATATTTCGAAATTTAATAAATTTCGCAAAATATGTGCAACATATTTTCAAAGCGATCAAAAATGCTTTCATGGCCATGTGTGAGGGTTTTTTTTTCATTTAATTGAAACATTTTTATTGACATTATGGAAATGCACAAAATGATTTTGACAGGTATAAAAAACCAACGAATGCTTGTATTTATCTATATTGTCATAAATTTAGAGTTTCTGGTCTTTTCCCTTCAATTAAGCTGTTCCAAAAGCTTTAATTAAAAGTATATTAATGAAATGTAGCACCTGGATTTGGAAGAGATTTTTCTCGCCTACTGCAGTGACTCATCATTTTTTTCGGAAATATCGATGGAAAAATGTTTTTTTTGGGCATTTTTAAAAGCTGAAAAGTTCATGAAAATGTTTTACCTTTATTGTGAGAACAGATAAAATTAGAAGATTTCTGCTAAAAATGCACGAGACTACCTTCAAAGGCTTGTCAAAAGGAAAGATTTTGCGTGGGTTTTCTTTCCCATTTTTCCTATTTTTGCTTAAACCTACGCATGAAACGGAAGCGAAAATGACTCATATTTACAAGCCTGGTCCCAACGTGTTATCAAAACCCCCCCTCCTTCAAATATTTTATTATGCGCTACTTCAATTATTAATTACAAGAAGTTTAAACGTCACGTGTGAACCAATATTATTATGGGCTTCATTCCGAATAACCTAAAAGTAACATTGTTGAATTACATAACATAATTAAATTATTAATGAAGAAAACTTTGGACATCACTTATGAACTAATAAGATATAAGCCAATAAGATATTGACCAATGAGATACTTCAAGTGGGACACAAAATTTGCTTCCTCCACAATTTGTGTCAAGTTGACCACAAACTCTAAATTAATTTAAAAATTATTGTTTTGGATCGGCTTCGCTTACCCAAACTAATTATTTGGTATAAAATAAATCATCTCAATGAAATTCGGCCTTGACCCGAGATTATCGACGACCACCCCCTTAACTGTGCGATATTATTTTTCTGCAAATAATAACTTTTTAGTTGATAACCGAGCCGTTAATACATACTTTTAAATAGTACTGTCAGATTCTGTTCAACAATGATTAGATGGAAAATGTTAAATGATAGTAGAAACACATAATAATTTCCTAGTTAAAATGATTTCACGGTAAAAACTATTATTTTTTAATTTGGTCTGAGAAGTTAGTTAATACAGTATGTGTTTTTTTTACTTGCGAAATGAAAATTGTCATTAAGGGTATCCCGGTCCCTAAAATTGAGAACATAAATTTCGATGATAATATTGCTCGAAAAACATCGGCGCACGAGGAAAATTATCAGAAATTACAACGAATATTGTCAAAAATTAAGCTTCCTTAACTTTTGGCGAAAAAAATTGCCAAAACTTTTTTGTATAGACCACACTCCTTCACACATAAGCGGCCAAGAGCACCTAAGCCAAAACTGAAAAACTATCTCCTCCAAGGTTTTATTTTGAAATAAACTCAATTTTAACATAACCTGTAAATTAGTATACAAAACTTTCACTGAGGTAAGCTTTTGTCGATAAGTGCTATATTATTCTCGAATACGTAAAAACCGGTCAAAATACCGGTTTTTGGACGTTTTAATCGGCAAATCTATCTCCTCCTAGGTTAAATTTCAAAATTTACTCAAATTTTTGCAAAAGCTTAGCTCTAAACAAACAGAAACTTTCACTGGGGCGTTTTTGTCAAATTTCGACCCAAAACAAAAAATATGAATTTTTCAAGGTCACGTGAAAAAATTTCCGAAAAAAAAATGGTGCTTCGATTTTTTTGAAAGTAGGCTCAAAAAGAAGCTGAGGAACACTGAGAAGAAAGTTGGCTTACGTCAACCACCGAATATTTGAAGTTTTAGTGGTCAAATTGACACAAACGTTATTTTTGAACATAATTTTGAGAAAAATACTTAGAAAAAATCGAAAAAACGCAAAATTTTCGAAAATTTTTTGTTGTCATTTGGGTTGTTTTATGCGTTCAAAACATAAACAATTGATTTGGTGCATTTTTATGACATAATAACTGCAGAAAATGTAGGAACGGGATAAGGTAATTACGGTCAAATAAAAACGTAACTAGGTGGATTATATTTTCAAACGCTTGATATCGGCTATAGCTTGGCTTTCCACATACAATCCACCTAGTTACCATTTTGTAATTGGCCGTAATATACACTTTTTAGAATGACATATTTTCATTTCGCAAGTAAAAAAAACACATACTGTATATATTCCGAATACAGTATTTAAATCCATATAATTTATTTTCTTTCGAAAGAAATTTAAAAGATCTTAAAATACTTAAGATCATTATGTCAAAACCTTGAAATGGCATGTATAAAAATGTCATTTTCACGTTAAAATAAACTGTTTAAAGTTAATTAATATTTTAATTAATGCATTCAAAAATGTTAAAAGATTCAAGGTCGAGCTGACAAGCCTAAAAAGGTCTTTTGGTGACTCCGCCATGGTGGCGTTCTATACGTGAAATATCACTCAAAGGGGGCTCCACCGCCACCAACCTTAATAAGCCCGTTTTACAATAATCACAAAAAACCAACCATTTTATAAAGCAATTTTCCTAAATATCACAAAAATCAAAGAGTTTTTTAGCAATTTTATATTTTTTTATTAAGAGATAATTTCAAGCTTATAGAAGAATGTTTAATGAACGACTTTATAAAAAGTGAGTAAAAATGGATAACAGTAATATTTGAAGATTGCAAAACAAATACAGTAGGATATCCGATATAGCCTAATATATTTTGGCAAAATCATAGATTTTCTCTAACAACTGAGGTTTTTGGGTTCATACATACATTGTATATATATATATATGGTGTAATTTTCTGCAAAACTGCGTTTTTAAACATTCACTATGTGTTGATCTTTTTGGTCTATAAAATTGTAAAAAAAATCTATTTTACTACATAAAATCAGGAAGGAACTCAAATAAGCTAAGAAATATTTCCACTAAAATTTCGAGATTCTTTAAAAATTATAACTTTGATCAACCACACATTTTACGTGGGTTATTTCCAAAAAATATTTTTTTTGTGCCATAGATATATTCCTTTATCACTTTTTGCTTAGATTGCGTAGCCACAACGTTAAAAGGAGTAGTGGCTACGCAATCTAAGCAAAAAGTGATAAGAGGATATGTATTTTTCATTTCACTCAATTTTTTTTTAATTGTAGAAGAATTTCATAAAATTACAAGTTATACTGAAAGAGTTTAAATGTTTTAAACTTAAACAGTTTTTCTGAAGGTGATTGTACTAAAAGCAGCTTCCCAAGTGAATTCATAGGACAAAATCACCTGCTTTTATTTAATCGTATTTGTTTTTGCGACACAATAATATCTCTTTAACACCTTTCTGTTAATCTATGATGTGCGGGCTGAGGGAGCGAATTCTAACGCTCCTAAGACCCCTCCTAGCCACTCATGAGGCCGCTTTTCAGCCGGCACATCATAGATTAACAGAAAGGTGTTAAAGGAATATGTAGTTTTTTGCAACTTGAAAATTGAATTTTTTACAACGTTTCGAATATATTTTTAATCATCTTCAGCTATCATTAATAATAAAAAGAGAACAACATTTCGAGGAGAAGTTGACACAAAAACTAATTTTGTATTATTTAACCCGTGTCATCATTACAAAACCATGAAATTTTTTATCGCTTTCAGACTATAATTTCCTACAGAATATGATCGTTAAAATGTGAAAAATAATGTTTTTCGAGTTGAAAAACTAGTTTTATTTTTTTTCACTCTTACGATTTCAACTTAATGGCTATTATTCACGAAGCAGAGAAGTTGAAAAAATAATTTTGAAACGAAAAGATAGAAAATTGTGAAAACCTAAGCATTATTAATGTTATAAAATTTGTGTGTATAATACAATTTGTACTATAAAAACGGGCGCGCTAAATGACCACTCAGTGCCAATCGGCACTGTCTGAGTACCGAGGTTAAACGAGAATCCATGATTTTAATTAATTCCAATCCTTGCTTTCATCCACTATTTTGTATATGTTTTTTGTATATATGTATTATCCATTTAAAAACGTTGAATCAACCTTTGAAATACCATCTATTTTTAATTGGCTTCAAGAACCTTCAGATAAGCCAAACTTTTGATATTTTTGTGAGTGACTGTTTAAGTGTTCATAGACCAATTTCACACAAAATGGTATCAACATTTTTTATTTGGTTAAATTCTCAATTACAGTACAACATGGACAACAGCTAGCACGCAAAATTCGGTTACATTCTGTTGTTTTAATATTTTCTAAAGTCATCTGGAGTAATGCCGTCAAGTTGTGAAATTGTTCGAGATGAGTCTTTAAATTAAATTACATTTTTGAGACGAAAGATGAATTCGCGAAATAATTCGGTGTTATACATTTTTGTCGATTTTTTAAATAGTCTATCAGGATGGCCACTGTCGTATTCAGTTCTAAAAACAATTGTGCATATATAGAGTCCTGGACAGTTTAAGTACTCTCAATACGTTCGAAAAGTTTTTTATTTTATTTCAGAAAGTGTAACAACTTTGAAAACTTTTTCTAAGAAATTTTTTGAGATTACAAAATTATTTTAAATGCTTGATTAAGGAAGGGTGAGCGTCAGAAGTCACCATACTATTTTTGACAAATTTTATTCAAATTTTTGTACTATAGTCTATAGACTACCGTTACGGTACAGGTTGAGTTTTCATTTTTTTTATGGTTTTGAGCAAGAAACGAATATAAGGCAATTATCCCTTCTTTGCTCTTTTTGATTGTACTTTAGAGCGAGTCCAGTAAAAGCAATACAAAATACAAAACTCAACCAGTAGTACCGTAGACTATAGTCAATAGCCTTGAAAATGGTTAGGAATATAGGTTTTTGAATATAAACAAAAATTATTTTATGCAAAATTTTTAAACATGTTGTGCTAAAAAGCTATAGACACTACAAGAAACTTTTTCGTCAACTGAACTGCTACAATTTTTTGTAACCACTTAAAAACGGGCTTCCAAAAAAGATGGCTTTTATCCACTTTTTGATCTTATTTCATAGAAAAAGGCGATATGGATGAAAAATTGCAAAAGGGGTGGCTTTTTTGAAAGCCCGTTTAAAAATCAGACGAAATACTACAATTAAAGCAAATAATTTTCAAAAATTTTCAAAAAATTTTTTGAAGTTTCTGGTTATTTTTAAGTTTTACCGTGGCCACTCTAATGCCTATTTTTTTAAAAGGCAAATGAGAGATTTAAGTTACTCGGGCATCATGATGGGTATATTACGAGTATATATTATGATATTTAAAGTATTTTATATTATGATATTTTAAGTGCGGGGATGGAAATCAGCAGTACAAGTAAAATACGAATTTACAAAATGTTTTATATTTCCGATTATTTTAATTTTATTTTGAAATTAAAACCAGTTGACTAATCACACAAAAATTAATCCAGAATTGATATTTTTGAACATAAGATTTTTTATTGCTCACGTATACTTTTCCCACTACGCATTTCTCATGGCAAAAGATAGGAGAAAAAAATCAAAAAAAATGTATACGCTATACTCCAAAAATTCAAACCTGTAGTTTTGTAATTTCTTCCTTTAATATATTTCTGTGTGCACTTTCAAAATTCAATTCGATTTGTAGAATTTGTTGAGATTTTTTCAATTCATCGACGACCTTCATCATATCAGAGTGAAGCTTTATCAAAGTTAAAAACCAGTTTAATGACAGTAAGTTAACTCGTAGACTTTAGACATGAATCTGTACCCAGACTCGATTTTAGCCAAACTCGTTGCCTAACTTTTAAATCGGCCATATTAGCAAAGTTTCATTATCAACATTCATTTTTCAATAGCTTAAAGTAATATTCAGCCAATTTGCCTATACAAATGAAATAACAAAATAAAATTTTAAACGAATTTAAAGGCATTTAATGAGGATAAGAAAACAAAAAGTTGCGAAATTTACTATCACTCGACTATAAAAGTGCAATAATGAGATGAAATTAAACCTTAATTTATATTTGCAATTACCTCATATAAAACTTCAAATGATTTTCTATCGGTCTGTTTAAAAATAATTATATGTTTTCTACAAAATTCTTTAGTAAAATGACTCTTAAATAATTTTGGAATCTGATTTCTTGTGTTGAAAAATAAAAAGAGAACCTCACGCCTACGCACAAACTCCTCACTTGTTCTTATGTAATAATGTTCCGGAAGTTTGACTTCTAGAAATGCTCTATTTTAACCGGAGGCCAATTTTCACAAATAATACAAACAGAAATTTGAAATTAAAAAAAAACTCAATCGGTAATTATCGATTTTTCTCACCTTCTCTCTCGCCTACGCATTCTTATGTAATCAGCATTTCGAAAGCTATGACTTCTAGAAATGCTCTATTTAACTGGAGGCCATACTATAATGCAATAGAAGTCTTAGAAATTCGTTACGATTCTTTGAAGGGGTCTTGCCACGTGATTTGAGTACTTTTGAAAAAAGGCATGTAGTACCAATATACAGTAATTTGAAAAGTACTCAAACTACGTCAAAAAATTCCAGGGTCAACTTCAAACGTTTTTAAGACATTTTTCTCATTACACCAAAGTCCGAATAAAATCAGGTGACGAAATAATTCAAAAATAAGGTTTGAAATATGTCATAGATAAATCCTTATTTCTCGAAAAATAAGATCACGTGACGTGTTTGAAAATTATTATGTTCAAAACTCTTAAATAGGTGTTTATTGGCCAAAAAAATTTTCGGCGTAATTGATCACTATTGTTTACTTTCACCAAAACCTTATTTCCTAATTTGAAGGTCACGTGATCGCTTTTGGACTTTGGTGTAATGAGAAAAAAGTCTTAAAAACTTCTAAAGAACCACTTCAAAAATCTTTCAAAATTGATTTAAGGGGGTTCTATAGGCAGCCCATATCTTTTGTACTGACAATTATTTTGACTGGATTTTAGAATTTTTATCTCCACGTAGATTGTTTAATTATATAAAGAAATAAAAATTTGAAAAAATTTAACATTCTGGAATTTTTTCATAAAATTTGAAACAAGCTTATTTTGAGTATATAGTCTATAGGCAAGTCGTATCTTTTGAACTAAAGGAGCTAGAGGTCTGATTTTATGATTTTTGAACTCAACGTGGCTTTTTAGTCATATAAACTCAAAAATCGTAAAAAATTAACAAAAATTTTCGGAAAAAATATTAAAATTTTTTCTGAGTGTCCAAAATAAAAAATCTTTTCTGCTCTAGCGCTCGAACGGTTAAATATTGGTCATAGTTTATAAAACCGTTTCCAAAAACATCAACTTACGAATCGTTTGGTCTTAAAAAAAACTGATTGGACGAATTAGATGTCAAAAAATAAATTTTCAAATCGTACTCTGGGAGTTTAAAAAATGAAATCGTTAAATCAGGCACAACAGTTTTGTTAACAATTATACGAAAAACTATAGTGCAGCGGAAAAATAGTTTGCCATGTAGCATGAAAAAAAAAATACAACTTTCCGTGGCAAAAAGCAAAAAACAGTCCTTTTTGCCACCTTTGATACTTTTTAGTGAGAAAATTAAAAAAAGGGAACGACAGTTTTTTCCGCCTTTAAATTTCGCAGATAATGTCAAATTTTGAAACATTTCCTAAATAGGACGAAAAAAAAATACAGCTTTTTCAAGAATTTTTTTGCTCCTGTTAACCTCATTTACCGGTTGGTTCAACATGCTATCTCAAAAATATGATTCAAAACGTCTTCCAGAGATTACGAACTAACTTATCAGAATGTTTTATTACTTTCCTATGTCTATGCCGAGAGACATAAGCAATTCAAAAAGTCCATTTTGCCTATAGAACCCCCTTAAGCAATTTTTGAAAAAAAACAGTACTACTTTTACCAACTTTATTCCTTAAATATACGGTCACGTGATCATTTCGGGCTATAATGTAATGGAAAAAAATGTCTAAGAATTTTTTTCTGATCACGATGAAAGGTTTAATTTTGTGATTTAAAAAATTTTTGCAAAAAATAAGTACTGTAATACAGTAAAAATTTCAAAAAAAAACGTACAAACGTCATTTTGTTTAAAGTTTATCGATAACTTTATAACTGATCTTGTCATTAATTATTAAGCGTCGTAAAATGGGATTAAATGGTGTGCGGCAACTAGTTGGCTAAAATCGAGTCTACGAGTTAACGTTCCTTCTTCAAATTTAACAATATTGCGGTTCATGCCGACAGTTTGAGAAAGAGAATAAATGGACATAATAGTCAATTCACACTACTACTAGTACAGTTATTGTTTTTTGAGTTCGAGATAAATAATTACCATTTCAAATAAAATTTATTTTTTGAGTAATTTCGGTTTTATTACCATTATCAGAATGCACAGAAATATAGAAAACTGTTTCACAAACAAATTTTCGCAAAATATAATAACAACGGGCTGCAGGTATTTTGCGAAATTAAACTACAGTTATAGCCTTATATATAGTCGTCTCGTAGACTATAACTTATAGTAAAATAATTTATTGGCATTTCATACTCTCTTTCCGTGGTGTGATAGGCGATTTGAACGTCTTGATTTAATTATAGGTTTGGTTTAAAAATTCGTCAAAATTGTTTGTTTTTTGGATCGACCCCGACCTCTTTTGGGGGTTTCTATATGGGCATTTTTGACGGGGTCCACCAAATTAACATCTTGGTCATTTTTTTCATTGCGAGATTTGTCTAGTTTTTCAAGCAAGGGCGGATCAGATTGTGTTCGCTTTTCAGATATTCTATTCATTTTCGGCGATTTTGTTATAGCTTCCAGTTTTAGTGGTTGAGATTTTGTAATTTCCGGTTGAAAAGATACAGGAACAATTTGTTTTTTAACTTGACCAGGTTCTCTTACTTTGGGAGTCTCAATTTGATCAGAACCCATTAAAATTATTCCATTCAAAAATGGTTTCATTTTCGGAGATGTTTTAATTTTCTCGAGCTTGACGGCTAGATTTTTACAGCGATTTTCAGAATTATTTTTAACTAAATTTATCCCTTCGGATAACACCTCAGATAACTCATCGTCCGATTCATCCTCAGAATCGTCGGTTTCTGGTTCGATCCAATTATTATTCGAATCTTTTGGTTTTTGTGAGGGTAGATATTTTTCAATTTCTTCTTTTGATAATCGTTGAATTTTTACTTCTGGGCCTTTCTTCATTGATTTCAACTTTTCCTTTGGAGAATTTTCAATTTTTCCTTTGAGAGGTGAAATTTTTGGTCTTATCGGAATATGTGACGGCAAATATTGAATATAAACCGGTTGTATAACTTGTTGAATTTCTGGTTTGTAATCGTTTAAAACTGGTTCCCGTTGTGGCGTCTGATTTGGTGTCCAAGGCTTTCCAGAATCCTCCATAACCTGAAATAAACATATTAAATAAAGTTTAAAGTTATCAAAAAAATAAAAAGTTTTTTATAAGTTCAAAACTTATTTCGTTAGGCCTCCGGCAAGCTTCATACCCCTTTTCACACTTTGCTTAAGATTTAGGCCCTATTACTAGAAAACACACTACGTTTACTACACAGGGCCCAAATCGTAAGCAAAGTGTTAAACGCGGATACAGAAACGTTCAAATATAACTACAATATGTAAATTTTTTTATCCGGAAAAACGATCTCGATCGAAATAGAGGAAACGAAAACATGATTTGCCAATTCATTTTTAGGCGCGCGCTCACTGGCTACTCATGACATAAATATCGAGAAGCTAACCTTACTTTCCCAAACAAAAATTATCATACTGTAAAACGAGAACATAGTCATCTTGGAGGAACAATAGTCCCATCTTCGAGAACATAGTCAATGAACTCTAGGCATGTGATTACGCGAACAGTTGTTCAAATCCAAATATTTATTTATTTAAGGGGTAACCCTCATGGGAAAACATGATTTTGTGTTTTTTTAGGGCAAATATCTTAAAGACTACACATTGTGGAACCCAAAGGTTGAATACAATGTTGATACTTGAACGAATATCTTATATCCTGACCATAATTAAAGATCACTGAATTGCTCGACCCAATCCAGGAACTAGCTTCAAAATAGAGTCATATTTTCCTCGCAAAAAGCCTATTCCTCCGTGAGTTTTGAAGGTAGGAAAATTTGTTTGTAGCTTTTATCAGCCACAAAATACTTATGCAGGTCTGTTGGTTTTATGCAGGTACTGCAGGTTTTATGAAAGTGTAAGAAAACTTGAGTTTTTTTTAAAGACCTTGCCACTTTTTGCGATTTGAACTTTAGTTTATAAAAAATACAAATTTAAGCTTTATTTGGATATATATTTTGACTTTAATAAACAATCACAGTATCAAGTACGTTCACGTAATTTTTTATCAAGGGGTACCCTCATGCATTGATGCTCAAGCCAAAAATGATCAAAACTTCATGTTCATATCTTTTCTCCGAAAATATGGACAATTTTAAACAAAGTGTAGTATTTTATCTCCATATTCTGTGAGAAAAATTCTTTTTCATCGTTTTGGAAATATATCGTCTTGATTTTGATCAAATTTATGGATATCTCGGAATTCAAACGTTCAGTTTTGCGGAATAAAAAAAACACAAAATTAGCGCTTCGATAGTAACAGCTTCCGCGAACTCATTTGCTCTTGAGTCATACTATGGGTTATACGTACTTCATAATTTTGGTTTCAATTTTTTTGCTAAAAAATCTAGGGAGGAATAGGCTTTTGCGCAAGACCCTCAAAATCAGCTCAAAAAAACGGTTCTTGTCTATTCTGGACGACTTTATTAAAACATTTTGAACCAATAGTCCTGCATAAAAACCGAAACAGACCTGCATAAGTATTTTGTGGCTGAAATAAAAGCTACAAACAAATTTCCTACCTTCAAAAACTCACGGAGGAAATAGGCTTTTGCGAGAAAATATGACTTCTATTTTGAAGCTAGTTCCTGATTGGTCGAGCCAATCAGTGACTTTAATTATGGTCAGGATTTAGATATTCGTTCAAGTATTACATTGTATTCAACCTTTTGGTTCCACAATGTGTAGTCTTTAAGATATTTGCCCTAAAAAACACAAATCATGTTTTCCCATGAGGGTTACCCCCTTAAATTACATAATAATTTGGATTTGAACAACATGTTTGCGTTATCACATGCCTAGAGTTCCACTTGACTTTGTTCTCGAAAGATGACTATGTTCTCCAAAGATGACTATGTCTCCGAAAGATGACTCTATCTACGAAAATGAAAATAAACAACATATTAAATATGTTTTATTAATATAATATATAATAAAAATACACTAACAATATAAAAGTTGATTGTGTGAATTCTTAATCCGATAAGACATCAGGCCAGTGGCTTCAAAATTATGACAAAATATAAAAATAATAATTTATTTTTGAATTCGCGTTAATTTATACAGCTCTGATATTTTTCAAAACAGCTTATTGCAAAATCTGTTCTTAGCCTCAGGACAGCCTAGATTCATCATCAAATTTCCATTCAATTTTTGCCCTTAAACTTCGTTAGACCTCGATTTTAGCCAACTAGTTGCCGCACACACTTTAATCCGCATTTTACAGACGCTTAATCATTAATGACAAGATCAGTTTATAAGTGTTATCGATAAACTTTGAAACAAAATGACGTTTTGTACGTTTTTTTTGAAAATTTTTTACTGTATTACAGTACTTATTTTTCGGCAAAATTTTTTTAAATCACAACAATAAACGCTTTTCATCGTGATCAAGAAAAAATCTTAGACATTTTTTTCCATATACATTAATAGGCCACCGAAAATGATCAACCGTGACCGGTATATTTAAAGAGAATAAAGTTGGTAAAAGTAGTACTTGTTTCTTTTTCAAAAATTGTCTAGGGGGTTCTATAGGCAAATGGACCTTTTTGAATTGCTTATGTTCTCTGGCATCAGACCATAGGAAGTGACATAAACATTTCTGATCAAGTTTCAGTTCGTAATCTCTGGAAACGTTTTGAACATCATATTTTTGAGGATAGCATGTTGAACCAACCGTAAATGAAGGTTAACAGGAGCAAAAAAATTCTTGAAAAGCGTGTATTTTTTTTCGTCCCTATTTAAGGAAATGTTTCAAAATTTGACATTATCCTGCGAAATTTAAAGCCGGAAAAAACTGTCGTTCCTTTTTTTTAATTTTCGTCACTAAAAAGGTTATCAAAAGGTGGCAAAAAGGAACTGCTTTTTGTCTTTTTTTTTATATTTTGTATGGCCACGGAAGTTGTATTTTTTTTCATGCTACATGGACAAACTTTTTCCGTGCCACTATAGTTTTTCGTTATATAATTGTTAACCAAAAACTGTTGTGCCTCGATTTAACGATTTCAATCTTTTAACTCCCCAGAGTAACGAATTTTGAAAATTTATTTTGACATCTAATTCGTCAATGCAGTTGTTTTTTAAGACCAAAACGATTCGTAAGTTGAAGTTTTGGAAACGGTTTTATAAACTATTGACCAAAATTATTATACGTTCGAAGCGCTAGAGCAGAAAAGATTTTTTTATTTTGGACACTCAGAAAAAATTTTAATATTTTTTCGAAAATTTTTTGTTAATTTTTTACGATTTTTTATGAGTTTATATGACTAAAAAAGCCACGTTGAGTTCAAAATCAAAAATCAGACCTCTAGCTCCTTTAGTTCAAAAAGATTACGACTTGCCTATAGAAACTAAATACTTCAAAATAAGCTTGTTTCAAATTTTATGAAAAATTCCAGAAATGTTAAATTTTTCAATAATTTTTATTTCTTTATATTAATTAAACAATCTACGTGGAAGATAAAAAATTCTAAAATCCAGTCAAAAATAATTGTCAGTACAAAATATGGGGCTGCCTATGAGAAACCCCCTTAAATCAATTTTTGAAAGATTTTGAAGTGGTTCTTTAGAAGTTTTTAAAGACTTTTTTTTCTCATTACACCAAAGTCCCAAAGCGATCAACCGTGACCTTCAAATTAGGAAATAAGGTTTTGGTGAAAGTAAACAAATAGTGATCAAATTACGCCGAAAAATTTTTTGGGCAATAAACACCTAATTAAGAGTTTTGAACATAATAATATTTTCCAAACACGTCACGTGATCTTATTTTTCGAGAAATAAAGGATTTATTATGACAATATTTCAAACCTTATTTTGAAATTATTTCGTCACTGATTTTATTCGACTTTGGTGTAATGAGAAAAAGTCTTAAAAACGTTTGAAAGTTGACCCTGGAATTTTTTTGACGTAGTTTGAGTACTTTTTCAAATTACTGTATATTGGTACTAAACAGCCTTTTTTTCAAAAGTACTCAAATCACGTGGCAAGACCCCTTCAAAGAATCGTAACGAATTTCTACAGACTTCTATTGCATTATAGTATGGCCTCCAGTTTAAATAGAGCATTTCTAGAAGTCATAGCTTTCGAATGCTGATTACATAAGAATGCGTAGGCGAGAGAGAAGGTGAGAAAAATCGATAATTACCGATATGAGTTTTTTTTTAATTTCAAAGAATTTCTGTTTGTATTATTTGTGAACAATTGGCCTGCCGTTAAAATAGAGCATTTCTAGAAGTCAAACTTCCGGCAACATTAATTACCATAACAGAACAAGTGCAGGAGTTTGCGTGCGTAGGCGTCGAGGTTCTCTTTTTATTTTTCAACACAGGAAATCAGATTCCAACAATCTTATTTAAGAGTCATGCCTTACTAAGAATTTCTTGTAGAAACATATAATATTTTTAAACAGACCGATAGAAAATCATTTGAAGTTTTATATGAGGTAATTGCAAATATACAGTTAAGGTTTTAATTTTCATCTCATTAATTTGCAACTTTAATAGTCGAAGTGATAGTAAGTTTCGCAACTTTTGTGTTTTCTTATCCTCATTAACTGCTTTAAATTCGTTTAAAATTTTATTTTGTTTTTCATTTGTATATGGCAAATTGGCTGAAATTACTTTAAGCTATTGAAAAAATGAATGTAATATAAACCTTGCTAATATGGCCGCTTTAAAAGTTAGGCAACGAGTTGGCTAAAAATCGAGTCTGGGGTACAGATTCAATGTTAAAGTCTATACGAGTTAAACTTACTGGTCCATTAAACTGGTTTTTCCACTTTGATAAAGCTTCACTCTGATAGAATGAAGGTCGTCGATGAATTGAATAAAATAATCAACAAATTCGTACAAAATCGAATTGAATTTTTGAAAGTGCACACAGAAATATAATTAAAGGAAGACAATTACAAAAACTACAGGTTTGAATTTTTGGAGTATAGCGTATACATTTTGTTTTGATTTTTTTCTCGCCTATCTTTTTTTGCCATGAGAAATGCGTAGTGGGAAAAGTATACGTGAGGCAATAAAAAATCCTTATGTTTCAAGAAATAACTCTGGAATTAATTTTTGTGTCGATTAGTCAACTGGTTTTACATTTCAAAATAAAATTAAAATAATCGGAAAATATAAAACATTTTGTTGTAAATTCGTATTTACTTGTACTGCTTGATTTCCATCCCCGCACTTAAAATATCATAATAAAAATACTTTAAATTATCATATTATATACTACGTAAAATACCCATCATTGAAGCCGGAGTAAACTTAAATTCTCGATTGGCCTTTAAAAAAAAAATGAGGCATTAGAGTGGCCACGGTAAAACTTAAAAAATACACCAGAAACCTTCAAAAAATTTTTGTAAATTTTGAAAATTATTGCTTTTAATTGTATGTATTACTCGTCTGATTTTTAAAACGGGCTTTCAAAAAGCCACCCCTTTTGCAATTTTTCATCCATCATCGCCTTTTCTGAAGAAATAAGATCAAAAAGTGGCAATAAAAAGCCACTTTTTGAAGCCGTTTTTAAGTGGGTTACAAAAAATTGTAGCAGTTCAAGTTGACGAAACAGTTTCTATTGTAGTGTTCTATAGCTTTTTCAGCACAAACAATGTTTTAAAAATTTTGCATAAATAATTTTTTGTTTATAATTCAAAAACCTATAATTCCTAACCATTTTCAAGCTATTGACTATAAGTCTACGTACTACTGGTTTGAGTTTTGTAATTTGGTATTGCTTTTTACTGGAACTCGGCTCTAAAGTCTACAATCAAAAAGAGCAAAGAAGGGATAAGTTGCCTTATATTTGTTTCTTTGCTCCAAAACCAATAAAAAAAAATGAAAACTCAAACCTGTACCGTAACGGTAGTCCTATAGACTATAGTACAAAAATTTGACATAAAATTTGTCAAAATAAGTATGGTGACTTCTGAACGCCAACCCTT
>SCLH01000396.1:567301-581240 GCA_004367855.1 Oikopleura vanhoeffeni | reverse complement strand
TTCCAAAAATTTGACCAATTTGTCTTAAAATTGGGACAATTTTTCTAAAAATTAGACATTCTTTTTAAAGTTAAACAAACTTTCTGAAATTGAAGAAATTTTTCTAAAAATTAGAGAAATTTTTCTAAAAAATTAAGAAATTTTTGTAAATTAGGATTTTTTTTCAATTTAAGAATTGTTCAAAAATAAGAGGTTTATTCTTAAAATTAGACATTTTTTCTAAAAAAAAAAATTAGACAATTAAAATTTCAGGCTGGCTGGTTTAAATTATTTAATATCTGCTTTAATTAACCGGAAAAAATTTGGAAATTGTTTCAAAAAACTGTCAAAATTTCAATGAAACTATCAAACTATTAAGAAAATTTAAAATTCTAAAAGGTTACAATTTTGTACAAACTGTTAAGAAATTCAAATTTGTTGTGTGTATAAGAAAAATGTCCAGTTTTGAGAAAGTATTAAGTTTTTCGAAACAGAGGTTTTCCAATTTATTTATAACTCTCATCTTTCAAATTTGTCAATTTTTGATTGAATTTTACAGAAAGTGTCTGTAACTAAAAAAAATGTTTATATGTTTCCAAAGTTTTCCGTCAATATCTTGAGAAACTCTTGTTATTTTTTTAAAGGAACTTTGAAATTTTCGACAAGATATTAATTTCGAAAAAATATGAAATTTTTTCTAAAATTCTACAACATGTTTAAATGTCAATTTTTGAAGAAAAAACTAATTTTTTAAAAAGTTTCGAATGAGTTCAGAAAATTTAAAATAAAACGTAAAAAAACCTTCTCACCCCCCCTTCAACCGCCTTCGGCTAATTTATATTGCAGTTCTTTACAAAAAATTAAATCAAGGAATAAAATAATTTTTTTTCGGCCGGTGTTTGTGAACTCATTTCCTGCTTAATTAAATGAAAACATCAATCTTTTTTAAAGGCCTATTTGTTCAAATTTTTAAAATTCGAATGTGGAAATTTTTTGAACTTTCTAATAACAGTGAATTTCTTGTTTTTAATTTATATATTGTTGTTAAAATGGTCCCAAATTAGGGCTCCCCGATTTAGGGCTCATTCTTCAGCAAATTAAAAAAAAATCTTTGTTATCGGCATTTCAGCCGATTTTGGGCTCATTTTCAGCCAAATTTAATTTAAAAACAAACCTATTTGATCGGCCTTTCGGGCCGATTTTGGGCTAATTTTTTAACAAATTTAAAATGAATACTAATCTCTTTTCTTGCGATCTCTAGCTGATTATCGAGGTTCATTTTTTATATTATCAATTAAGAAACGTAAATCACCTTCAATCGACGCCGTTGACCGATTTAACGGCTCATTTTTCAACAAAATTAAATTTGACAACTTTATATTTTTGATCATTAGCAATACGGCAAAAATGTTTTGAAATTTGTTCCAAATTTGAATCTGTTGAAAATATCTATCAAAATTGCTGTCTTATTCTTGTACTGAATGATTTCCTTTCACAAAATGCTAAATACTTTATTTGTTTGAAAAAATAAAGTAATTTTAAAACAGTGAATTTAGTACATTAATTTGAAAAAGTACTCAAATTACGTCAAAAAAATTCGGGTGTCAACTGCAAACGTTTTTTAAGGGTTTTTTCATTACACCAAAGTCCGAATGAATCAGTGACGAAATATTCAAAATAAGGTTGGAATATGTCATAATTCATAGTATTTCTTGAAAAATAAGATCACGTGATGTTTTTGAAATATTATTATGTTCAAAACTCTTAAATAAGGTGTTCATGGCAAAATTTTTCGGCGTAATTGGTAACTATTTGTTTACTTGTACAAAACCTTATTTCCTAATTTGAAGGTCACGTGATTGTTTTGAATTTGTGTTATGGAAAAAAGAGTCTTAAAAATTCTAAAAACCACTTAACTTTTTTCAAAATTGATTTAACGTAATTTTTTGAAACAAAAAACAGTGTACTACATTGACCACTTATCCTTGAATATACGACACGTGGTCATTTTGAGGCATGGAGACCATAGGCCTTTGGTTAATGAGAAAAAAGTCTTAGAATTTCTTTCTGATCCCGCTCAAAGGCTTTTTTTAAAGATTTAATTTTTTAGGCAGAACTTGTAAATTGTCATTCTACATAATAAAGGGTCCCTAAAATTGCGATTAAAGGCCATCGAAGCAACGGTTGCTCCAAAAGAACAACTACGGGAGTAAAAAGTTTTATTTTTTAGGAGCTGATTTTTGTAAACATGTTTATAACAAACATGACTTTGTTGCAGTTTTAGCACCCAAATGGCTTGACGTTTAATTACTAAAATTTTAAATGTCAAATTAAGCTTTATTTTTAATTACTTTGCCAGCATAGTTATGCGCAAAAAGTTATGGCCCCTTTCAATTGTGTTGAAATTCACCACTGGAAATCGTGCTTGAAAAGAGAGATTTTAATTTTTTTATCGCCTATTTGAGCATTGAATTACTTTTCTCAATTTGTTTGATAAGATTGTGGCAATTATTCAAAATACCATATTATCAAGTGAAAAATATAGTTGTTATAACTGAAACGAAGGGTTATACCTTGATTTAAACACATGGTCACGCGTGACATAAAAGATGTGAGTCAGAAATTGTTTGGAATTGTAAGGAGTTAGGAGGTTCCCGGACGGCATTTCAGGCTTTTCAAAACCTCGAATATTATGAAAAAAAGTGCAAGTATAAACCCTTTTTTCTGACTTAAAGAATAAATCTCTATGATTTTGTGGCTGCAATTATTTACCTACGCATAATACACGTTTGAAAAACGGAAATTTCATATTGAATTTCGTTCAAGCTGACTAAAACATGCAAAAATGTTTTTGTTCCTGAAACAATTTGAACACATCTTATTTTAATCGGTTTAAAAAGTTTTTTAAAAAAATAGCATCATCCAAAAACATAGTCATAAATTTTCGAGTAGTTTTTAAATTAAAATAAAATGGGTTGTTCTTCTTTTCCGAGTCCAGTTTCGGGAAAATTCCGATCCCCTTTCAATTCATCACCTGCACGAGGTTTTCAGAAACACAGAGACAAAAATATTTTGAGGAAGTGTCATTTTGGCCCGGCGGAATATCGGAACAGCCCCGAAGTTTCCCTTATTTTATATTATTCAAAGAATATTAGGTGAGTTCTAGAAATTTAGATCAGACCGGAAATGCATTATTTTAGATGCAATTTTTTGTTTAAGGGGTAGTCGTCGCAAATAGATGTCGCTTAAAAGTTGAGACTATACTAAATCGGCCAAAACAATGACAATGAGCTTGGTAAGATGTTTTTGATTACAAGTTTAAACCCGATAGAGGCCAAATAACAAATCTTAAAAGACCTATCTCCTCCTTTAATCAAATAGGATAACTTCAATTTCGGGCTATGGTTGCAGACAAATTATCTAATTGAATTCGAAGGATTGATTCAATATTTGAAGCTTTTTTCTATAAATTTAAAAATTTAATAATCCGGCCTTCTGATGGTTTTTCAGAGAGTCAAATTTTAAGAAAACTCGTAGATTTATACCTAATGCCGTAAACCTCTTCGCAATTCCTACCAATTGATAAGAAATCAAAATTAGATGTTATGTGCCAATAAATTTTGCAAGATAACATCATTTTAATATATGTTCTCGACATTAAGATATTTTAATATACATAGCAATAGACTCAAATAATTGAAATCAAAATCCAGAAAGGCATTTTATCACGAAGTTTCCGCCAAACCTCGCTAGCAGGGGGAGTTTGAGACCTCTAGTTTATTAAAAAAAAAGAGAGAATTTCTTGAATGTCATCTCCGGTCATACAGATTGATAACTCTTAAAAGAAAATTATCCGCGATACAAATGACTGAAGGATGACAATTCCATGATTTGGAAAGCCTTCAATCAAAGCATATTGTAAGATGTATATAAATCAAGGCACTAATTTGGAATTCACTCGCATATTAACATCCCCTGTGATATAAGACGTTACAAATTTTATTTATTGAGGGGTTATCTACTGTATTTAAGTTAAAAAATTTTCATCTCGAATATAAAGTATTAGAATTTTCGTACTGCAGCCAAGCATATAGCGAAAATCGGGTTGATCCTATTTGGTATTATACGGAAAGATAGGTTTTTAAGATTTGAGTTGAGGACCCTCTAGCGGTTAACTTGTAATATAATAAAATCTTTCAGGAACCAGAGGCTCATTGCATTTTTTTGGCCAGATTTAGTATAGTGCTCAACTTTTAAGCGAAATCAATTCATGCGACGACTCACCCTTATGCTGTTAAAAACAGTACTTGGAAGTTCCGTCTGGACAATGAATAATGAAAATTACAAGGTAGCAAATAAACTTAATGTGATACAACGGCCCTCATTCTGAAAAAGAATTTTGAAAATGGGAGTTGTTGTATGCTCAAATACGACAGTTAGTGCTCTAAATGGGCGTTTAAAAAGTCATTCTCTGACCATGAGATGGCCCAAAAAAATTTTTTGTGCCCGCGGAATCGTTTTTTTTCTGGGTCAACAACCCCGTGAGGTCAAAGAATTTGTATCAATACTGTAGTTCTCTCGTAGTTTTACCGCGTGTGCTCCCTAACTAATGTGTTTGTTCTGAACACCTCGTGCAGGTGGGGAGGTTAGACATCTCGTGCAGTTGGGAGTTTTAAGGTAAATGGAAAGGTTTTTGTAAAGTCTTAAAATATTTATTTATTTTTTTATTATTAATGATAAGTTCATAATTTACCGTTTAAGGGGGTGGGTGTCGTTGAATCTGGTACCTTTCAATCCGCCTCATAATAATTCTAGGGTAGTTGTGAGAAATTGAGGATACTCGTTTATAGGTCTGCTTCGCCTAACGATTACACATCTCAAAGGTAACCTTGTTACATTCAACACCACAGGTGGTGATCATATCAGAGCACAAACAGTAATTTATAAATCTATCTATTTTAGACCCACATACAAAAGCGTCGAAAATGTTAACAGCAGTACAGGGAAGAAAAGTAGAGTCAAACTAATCATGTTCACGCCCATCTTTTTTTAATTTCGCTCTTGTATTTTATTAAAATCACTTTTGAACGCCGATTTTTACAAATTTTTCGTCTTCAAAGTGATACTATCTCCTAGAACGGAATGTTTCAGAATTAAGGACCGTTTTTTCGACTCAGGTAGATAAATATAGTGTCAGTCAATATGTGGCTCAGGATTTATATGAATAATTTCCACCGTAGAAATCTAGAAATATGGACATAAAGATTAAACCAGGAATGAAAAGTTCGTCTGATCGAACAAAAGTACCTTTGACAAATTAGGAAGGGAGATTCCATGATCAAAAAAGTATGCTAACAGTTTAACTCATTTTACCATCAGCGTCAGATTTCGAGTAATTAGGTTTAACATTTTGAGCTTAACAATAAGTTTGAAATTTCTAGAATTCGATTAAGGGAGCATTTCAATATTGTTAATGTCCTGCACGTTTTCCGGTGGATCCTATTCACTAATTTAAAAAAATTCTGGTTCATATCATTAAGGTAGAATAACGGCTTTATTGCGGTGTTCAAGCAAAAAAATATTCGAAGTTTTGGCGCAAAATCTAAGATTTTTTGTTCATTAGAATTGTATTGAAAAAGGAAATTATATTGCCACAACGAGATATCCTTTGGGTGCCACTATTAGTCATATATCGATGCTATAATTATCATAAAATTAATTCTATAAAGGCCTTTCAAAAATACGACACCTATAAGGTTTTTTTTAGTTGTTATAATTATTAAATTTTTAAACTTTTTTGGCAATAATTTTATTTCATATTAAAAAATTTTGTATCTTCACACCAAATTAGATTATTTTTAATTTTACTATATGAAAATGGGATGAGCTGTTTACAGTAATATAATAAAGCCTGGAAAATATGATAAAAGAATTATGCGATTTATTGTTTTTGTGTTGCGTTTTGCTAGTAGGCGCAGAGAGCCCCGAGTGAACACACCTGAACAAACTTCCCAACTCAACAAGCCTCTCACAAAATGGACGTGATACTCAACACAAATCCATATTTCTCACCACCCGCATGTATTAATCTCCGATCGTTTCCGACGAAAGAAAATTCTGCTTGGCACGCATTAACACAACATGAGAAAGTACCGGGGGATGGCCTTCCCGCCTCGGTTTTGCGAAAATAGACAGCCTTAAAACCGCCAATATTTATTAGAGAAAGCCATTTTTTGGATTTTGAGAAATAAATTATCGACGAGCGGTTCCGTCAACCGTTAGTGAGACTGTTATAAGTAACCATCGGAATACAGAATAAGAGGGGTGCGGCGTACAGTTAGAAAGTTTGTCGCCAAAACCCTAACTTTAACGCCGTAATTCTAACTATAACGCGTACTTTCAGGGGAAAATTGAGCTCTGATTGGTCCAATTTGGACAAATATCTAGAGTTATTAAAATATGCGTTAAAAATGATTGGTCAGAGTAAGAGAATTTGTGATTTATATGGACATACCGTATGGTGGTTCCTACATTTTCTGCAGTTATTAATGTCATAAAAATGCACCAATTCAATCGTTTGTGTTTTAAAAGCACAAACAACCCAAATAAGAACAAAAAAAATTTCGAAATTTTGCGTTTTTCGATTTTTCTGAAGTATTTTTCAAAATTATATTCAAAAAAACGTTTGTGTCAATTTGACCACTAAAACTTCGAAAATTTCGGCTGACGTAAGCAACTTTCTCTTCAGTGGTTCCCAGCTTCTTTGAGCCTACTTTCGAAAAATGAAGCACATTTTTTTTCGGAAATTTTTTCACGTGACCTTGAAAATTCATATTTTGAGTTTGGGGTCGAGAATTGCAAAAAAACGCACTGTAAAGTTTTATTTGTTTTCGACTACGTTGCAAAATTTGAGTAATTTGCAAATTTAACCTGAGGAGATAGACGACTTTTCCGAGAACACGTAATCGTCGAAAAAACGGTGGTTTATTTGCATGTTCTAGAAATAATATAGCACTTATCGACAAAGACGCTCCTCAGAAGTTTTATATTAATTAATACGGATTATGTTAAAATTTTAGGTTTATTTCAAAATAAAGCCTGAGAGGAGAAAGTTGGTTCTCGTTTTGACTTAGGTCTCCTGTCTCGCTATGTGTCTGGAGTGGTTCATGCAAAATTTGACAACATGTCTTTAGCAGCATGAAGGCTGTTCTACAAACTGGCTAATCTGAATAATATTCCTGAAGCCCTGTGGCTATGAAATATTTATCGAGAATATGTCAAATTAGGAACCACCAAATACCCTTAAAGTAATTTTTCGTTACAAAAGTCTAAACGTTAGGATGTATAACTGTAATTTTATTGAAAAGAAGAAAATAAAGTTAATTTTAAATAAAATGAACTTCGAAAAGATTTATCCGAAAATCGTTAAAATGTCAAGGAACAATGAAAATATGAAAAAATAATATGCTCACCAGTAGATCACTCTCAGAAAACCAAGAAAAACTAAATATTTTTTATCTGAATACTATTGGCCCATTTTCAAGCTAGCCGACATCTGTCTGCGAGACTTGAAAACATGTTTTTAACACTCTTGAAATACCGACACTCTTCATTGGCAATCTGAACATGTTTTTTAAAAAGTATATTTTCATCTGTGCGTCGTCCGGAGAATCTTGGCTCTGAAATTGGTTTAAAACGCACTTTCTTCTTACCTAGGAACGTTTGAAAAAAAGCCTATCTTTTGCTTAACATTACGCACGCACGCGGAACGAACTAAATTTATATTTACAAATGCGTTAGGTTTTTGCGGAGGCTTAACGTAGGGTTTTCGGGTGGAATTCTAACTATACGCCGCACCCCTGTACTAAATTTGATATTAAGCGGTGGGGGGTAATATTGCCGAAAAGTTTTTAGACAAACAATCGGCATACTGGGGCACCCCTTTTTGTACTGGGCGGCCTATATAACAGGAATTATTGTTAGGTTAAAAATGGTGATTTTAGCACTTACTTTCTCACTATTTAAGTACCGTTTTTATGTAATTATAGAGTGAATTTTTTATTGACGTGGCATTTGATCTTTTTAGTAATCCTATCTTCGACATTTATAAAAAAACTGAAAAAATAACTACGAAAGATGACTATATCTACGAAAATGAAAAATATAAACAACACATTTCGCTTCGCGAAGTTAAATATGTTTTATAATATATTTATTATAAAGTTTTGTCTTTTTTCATCATTAAAAAGAAGAAAATATAAAATAGCTGAAATTTTACTTTTTTTGGTTATATTTGCCTTTTAACGCCATTGTCTTTATTTATAGCAAATGCTTCACTTTAATTTGAAAAAAATCTCCTCATAAATTGATTAAAGCTTATGATAAAGTTTGTTAAACCAATCAAATTCCAGAATTTATTTATTCGAAAAAAAGCTCTAAACACTGAAATCACACAAAACTAACAGGTCCGTACGATTTCAAGTTATTTGCAAAAATTGTAAAATAATTTCAACTCTTTCCAAGCAACATTGTTGAAGACATTGATTTGCCATAATTTCTCTTTGAAAAGTTAAAATAATTTACAATTATGATGCATTCAATCGCAAATATTTCTGCCAATGCAAATAATAAAAATTTATTAGTAATTTGAATATTTCTGCCAATGCAAATAATGAGAAATCTATTAGTGTTTTGGATACTTCTTTGTATTTTTTTTCGATAATAATAAAACTTTATTGAAATATTTGAAGGTACCAAAATTATTTAAAATGCAGTCCCAAATTCTACTCACCCCGCTGTTATTGCCGAGGTGTTCAAACTTGAATTATTAATAAGAAATTATGTGATGTGTGGTTCGGTCACCAGAGGGCGCCAAGCGGTGAAATTAGAGCTCCGTGGAGGTACCATTTCCACCTTAATTACTGATGGAATCAAATTTAATTATGCTGCAAATAAAAAAGGATCGAATTTGAGCGTAATTATAATTATCGGACTAAAAATTTCCAGTAGTGGACTGTCTGATAATGGTATAACTAATCATGTGCTAATTTTGTACTCAAGGGGCATAACAAATACAAGTTACTTTACTCTTTTAACTGCGGTTAACCAGATGGTGAAACGGAGTGGTACTACCCACTCAGAGAGCACCGCTAAAAGCGTGAACGTAATGGGGGCTCTGACTGGCTATCCCTTCAACATAATAGGAAAAGATGACGAATCGTTTGCGTAAAATAAGCGGTGCCCTCTGAATGCATTGTATTATTGTCATGCGTAGAATTTCGAGATTAAGGATAAATCTTTCAAATGTACAGTCTGTTATTTTTGCTCAAGAAGAAGACTCGAGCGTGTAAGTGATCATACGCATTATGATTGGCTAAATAATCTTGTGATGACTTTTTAATCTCACTTCTCATTGGTCGGTACACAATGCTCGATTTTTGTCGAAAATCAAATTTTTTGAGGTTTTTGTAGGCAAATCGTTATAAAAATTCAGAATGCAGCTAAAATTAGGTTTCTTTCACGTTTAAGTCTCGAGATATGCCCCCGTCGGATGCGCCCTAAGGTCAAAAATGGTCAAAGAATTTTTTTTCTAGTTTCTAAATAACTTAGAATTTTATTAAAATAGTTTAAAAACGAAAAATTATAGTACTGGAAACCCAGGTAACGGGATCATGATAGTTCGCCGCTAACCATTACGTTCATGGCGCGCCAACTGCTCATATAAATGACTAGAATATGTTGATTATGACGCAAAACCTTCGCGCCAACAGTATCTTTGGTTTGCAGAAAGATATGCAAAATAAAATTTTGGGATGTGTATTTTATTTACTTTAGTTTCTTATATTTTATATCCCGACATACCTTTTTCCAACCAAAGTGAATCTGTGAAAAAATGATTGTGATCTCTATAGAGCGTGTTCGAGCCCCACTAATGTCGTCTTCGTGATTGTCTCGGCTATAATAATAGGCAAGGGTGCTTGATATAGGTAGCTCCGAAATTGATTAGTGCGTAATATCAGCCGAGAAACCCTCGGCTAATAAGGCGGCGTAGATTTCGACACTAGTGGGATTCGAACACGTGCTATAGTGATCACTCTCATTTTCACGATTCACTTTGGTTGAATACAGGATATAACCTTTCACACAAAAATAAATTATTACACAATAATAAATTTTTATATCAAAAAAAATCCTCAATAGAACGTCCTTTTCATTTTGAAAATGGAGAAATATCAACTTAATTTGATGGCTAATGCTGACTTCACGGGTCTTTCGGAAGAAAGTGGCAAGTGAATATGTCTAAATTATACAACGACCACATTTCACTGTTGTCCTAGATACAAAACCCACGAAAAACTTAAAAATTACAGTTGTTAAGAACAAAACTTGGCTGATATTTGAATTTTTAGAAGAAAGAAATAATTTAGTAAAAAGCCAATCAGTTTCGAAATGAGTTTGTCAGCAGTTCGTGGATGTAAGTTGAAAATATATTGAGAATAATGGCATTTAAAATAAACTTTTCCCAGAATGTGGTTCTTTCCCTAGCAGTTAGAATGAAAAGAGCATTTAAATAATCGTCCACTTTGCAACGGTTAACATACTAAGTTCGCACGTCTGCTTCTACTCTATATCAACCGACACCAGGGGCGCGTAGCAGGTGTGGTAGCGTCTAGAGCTGCAATATGATTAACTAGGCCAGTACTTTGTAATATACAATATGCGTAATATACAGTATATTATACATTTTGTTGTTAAGATATACTATTATAGATATTTGTGAAATCAATTTTGATTGAAGTTTTAATTTTTGGAATTTATTACAGTTATTTAACATAAAGAAAGTTCTACCAAAAAGATGATTCTTCAAGGATCAATTAAAGACAATAAAAAATGCTTTAAAAAAATTCAGAATTTCTTTAAAACAAAGTATATCATAAGATGTGTAATACATTATCACTTGATTTATTTTGAAATTTAATATAAAGTATTTTACATAAAGGAAGTTCTACAAAAGATGATCTCGAAATTTTACGTTTATAAAATATTAAAATTAATTAAAAATAAATAATTAAATTATTTTTCAGTCTCACAGTTTCTTCACTGTCTCGGTGGGAAATCGATTAAGTTATTCTTTATAGATTACAGATTCTGCAAATCAGCAGATGTGTACAAATCATAATTAATTTCAGCTGTACATCTTGAAAACAAAGTTCAGGCAAACATCTGGTTTGTCAGAAAAGTAATATCCATCAACACTTTGATCATCAAAGAATTGAAAAAGTACGGTTAAATTAAAATATGTAATTATCAATAATTTAAATTTTCAAAGTATTTTTAATCACCTTAAAATAGTATTTTCTTTATGCTAAATTTGCATCTCAAATCTTAAAGATAATTTATTTGAATAAGTAATCAATCCTTATATTTTTATTCATTATTTTCAAATTTTTTAATATATTTTTTTGATCATTACGCGTGAATAAAGTATAATGTTTAGTTGTTAGATGATATGAGAACTACTAGGCCTGGTATTGATTCGCAGTCCTACACACCTTTCACGCCTCTCCCCTCGGTGTGGTAAATTAATTAAGAGATGAGATCGGACGTGCGAGTTAGAACTCTACCTTTGCGGTTACCCAACATGCAAAATAATAGACATTAGAACACTGTTTTTATGATAGTGGCGGTATCAAGAGACCAATTGAAATTAGGGATTTTAAAGTTTGAAAATTAGTACGGATTTGAGAGTCGATAGTCAAATGTATTAAAGTGAAATGTATAAAAGTGAAATGTATAAATTTTGTCAAATGTATAAAAAAATAGTGAATAAATTTTACTCATTACAAAAAACGTGAAATGTATAAAAAGTGAAATGTTCGAAAGTAAATGTTTATACGAGCATTTTCAAAAAATACGAGCATTTTGTGTTTTTTGTTCTATACATAGTCAGAAAAGCACTATTTATTGTTTTAAATTTTATTCTATTGTTTGTAAATTATTTATATTTTATCATTTCACAAATTTTAAACATTTTCGACTCTATTGACTAAAAGTGAAATGTATAAAGTTAGAAGTGAAATTGTATAATTTATAATACATTTCACTTTTTATACATTTCACTTCGACCCGGATTTTATTGGTCAATTTTGTGAAAATTTTTTTTCTGGATTTTTCCAGTACTATAATTTTTCGTTTTTAAGGGGTGGGTGTCGCTTTTTGTACCTTTCAATCACGCCTCAGATCAAATCTAGGGCAGTTGTAAAAATCTGAGGATACTCGTTTGTAGATCTAGCTTCGTCTAACGATAACACATCTCAAAGTCACTTGTTACATCACACCACCTGGTGGTTTTTATACATTTCACTTTTTATACATTTGACTATCGACTCTCAATCCGTACTAATTTTCAAACTTAAAATCCCTAATTTCAATTGTCTCTCTGTAACCGCCACTATTCATAAAAACAGTGTCTAATGTCATTATTTTGCATTGGCAAAGTGTGACGATTATTTAAATGCTTTTCATTCCTAATGTTGGGAAAACAAATTCTGGGAAAGTTTATTTTAATGCCATTTATTCTCAATTATTATTTATTAAATCCACGACACTCGCACAAACCATTTCGAAACTGATTGGCTTTTTAAACTAATTATTTCTTTCTTCTAAAAATTCAAATATCAGCCAGTTTTTGTTCTAACAACTGTAATTTTTAAGTTTTCGTGGGTTTTGTATCTAGGACAACAGTGAAATGTGGTCGTTGTATAATTTAGAACAATTCACTTGCACTTTCTTCCGAAAGACCGTGAAGTCAGCATTAGCATCAATATTAAGTTGATATTTCTCACTTTTCAAAATGAAGGACGCCTATTGAGGATTTTTTAATATAATTTATTTGTGTAATAATTATTTGTGTGAAAGGTTATACTTATTCAACCAAAGTGATCGTGAAAAAGAGTGATCACTAATAGCACGTGTTCGAATCCCACTAGTGTCGAAATCTACGCCGCCTTATTAGCCGAGGGTTTCTCGGCTGATATTACGCACTAATCAATTTCGGAGCTACCTATATCAAGCACCCTTGCCTATATTATAGCCGAGACAATCACGAAGACGACATTAGTGGGGCTCGAACACGCTCTATAGAGATCACAATCATTTTCAAGATTCACTTTGGTTGGAAAAAGGATATGTCGGGATAAAATAATTAGAAACTAAAGTAAAATAAATACACATCCAAAATTTTATTTTGCATATCTTTCTGCAAACCAAAGATACTGTTGGCGCGAAGGTTTTGCGTCAAATCAACATATTCTAGTCATTTATATGAGCAGTTGGCGCGCCATGACGTAGTGGTTAGCGCGACTAGTTCATGATCCGTTACCTGGGTTCGACTCCCGGACTTCCCAAACATTTTTCTATGGTATCCCCCCACAAACCCTCTTTTTACACAAATCTAAATTGCCTATTGACTTGCTAGATTTACATCAGTGTGAACAAGGGATATCTTTTATTACACTCTTTGGTTAGAAAGCACTGTTGAGAGATTTTTCAGGCTTAATATACTAGAAAATCTCCCAACAGCGCTTTCTACCACAAGTGTAATAAGGAATATAAAACAATACAATTTCCAAGTTCAATTGACAAGATATTGCAAACCACCTGTTATCTTCACTCAATAAAATATTCACTGTACGAATCTGAGCGGAAGTTATGGTTTGTTAAATACGTATTTTTGGTGCTTCACCGATTTTCAAATACACCTTTTCGAAATTAAAGTTTAGTTTAGCGTTGTTAATCAGTTATTTTAATGAGAGCGGTATGTGTGTAATCAGTGGCTTTTAAGTGATTTTCCTCTTTGCATCCTTGAAAATCTTGAAAAGTAAAAGAGGCATGAGGGGTAAACCTCAGCCAGTTCAAGCGGCTCTTTACCGCGGTTACGTGTTGTAATTGAACGTTCTAA
>SCLH01000396.1:531552-544918 GCA_004367855.1 Oikopleura vanhoeffeni | reverse complement strand
ATTTATGAAAAAGAGAAAAGAAATCGCATGTACCGTTCGTGAGGTATACTTTTTTTTGTAAAATAATATACATTTTGCCTATATTTAACTATAGCAAGGGATTTTCAAAAATAATTTTCGACGAATTAAGATGAATTTATAAAATATGCTTGGTTGCAATTGTAGAGAATTTTTTTCTGACCAATAATATCGGCATTATGTGATTTTTGGATACGTGGATATGACGGTATACTTTAATGGAAAGAAATACCAGCAATTAGGTTTTATGCATTTAAAGGTTGATGTGATAATATTTTCTAGAAATGAATCAGTTTTTGACTTCTCAAGGTTACGGACTACAATATGCAATTGGAAAAATAAACGTTCAGTCAATTCTCACAAAAGATATTTGAGTTTTAAAAAGGGCTTATTTTAACCCAGCAAATTGCTGGAAGCACCAACAATCCCCTAATTATTATATATTAATATATATATTAATAATATAAGTTTTGGAAAAAAATGGAAATATCTATTTTTTGAATACATGTGTCGTCATTCGGATGAGTCTTTTCTAAAAGCCAAAATGAAAATAGAAAAAAAATATAAGAGTTAAAGTTTTACTTCCAATTTTTCGACAAATAAAAATTAAAATGACGGCGATTATAAAGAAGCAACTACTGTATTTAATGATTATGATTGACAATTAAGAAAATATTCTAATCCATTTCAGCCGAACGTATCACTCCAAAAACAGAATGTGGAGCTCCTAAATATCCGCCAGTATGGCATGCTGATGATGGACAACCCGACATCTTGACGTAAAATTTCTTTACACTAGTTTGACTCAGTTTGTTCGAATGAAATTTTTTGGAGCGAAAATGTTGATTTTTGTTTTGATCGTTCTACTAGAACCGTTCTAGCATAGTTAAGAAGAAAATTCTAATCAATATTTATAGTCAAAGTGTAAAACAAAAAAAAAGGTTGAAAGCGCAAGTGATGCGTCACGTGTTTTTAACTTCCCTAATCAAAAATTTGACAATTTTAACTCCGCCCACGCCCACACGTTATATTCTTATCCNGCAATTAGGTTTTATGCATTTAAAGGTTGATGTGATGATATTTTCTAAAAATGAATCAATTTTTGACTTTTCAAGGTTACGGACTACAATATGCAATTGGAAAAATAAACGTTCACTCAATTCTCACAAAAGATATTTGAGTTTTAAAAAGGCCTTATTTTTCCCCAGCAAATTGCTGGAAGCACCCACAATCCCCTTAAATATTTTTAAAATTGAAAAAAAAATTTTAATATCAAATTTGGAACTGAAAACGATGGTCAGAGTTTCTACTAAAGATAATTTGAAGAATAAATTGCCCTTTTTCTTAATTGAAATTTTCGATTGTTTGACGAATAACATTTTCCAAAAATTAATATTCTCTCTTAATATCTTAATTTATTAATAATTACTATTAATGTCTTAATATCCCTTAAATGTAGAGTTACTAACTGACAAAGAAGGTGCTGCAGCATGCTTCTCGAGTGTTGTATAAAATAGGTATTTTAAGCGATGGGTGAGCGAGAATATACTTCACTCCCTGGTTAGTGAGAAACTCTACATTTAAAAAGATATTCTGGCAAAAAAATTGACTTTTACTCTTTTCACCATACCTGCAAGGTTCACCCCAGCCTCCTGTATTTCTGCACATATCTCCTTTCGTTGGTGATAAAATAGGTTTAGCAACGATATGTGAAGGGATGTATCCACCTTCGTCAAAAATACTATCTGATGCCGGTTTTGTAACCTGTTTTCTCGATGCTGGTTTTTGGTGTTTAACTGCTTTCAGTTGTGGCTTGTTTGAAATCCATTTTGGTGCAACAAATGATGGTGCTTTGGCTTTTGGAGGTGTTTTTTTTGGGGTCGGTTTTTTTGAAGGTTTTTTCTTTGCACTTTTTTCATAAACTCTTTGCCCGGCACACCAGAGAATCCCAGCTGTATCTCGCCCACATTCTGCCCAGTTTCGAGTTGTGGTCGTTGTGGCTACAGTGGTTGGAGCACGTGTTACTGGAGGTCGATTTCGAGCAGCAGCAGCTCGTCGAAGGGCTTCAATATTACCTAATAAATGGATTGAATTTAAGGTATTTTTATCAATCATAAACATGAAAACATATATTTTGAAATAATATATCTATAACAAGGTCCTCTGGTCGTTTTTTTGCCACTTTTCAGCCAACAATTTTATATAATTCGGCTTCTGAAAACGAGTCATCCAATTTAGTTTTTTGATAGCTCAAACTGGGCACAAATATCTGGTGAATAATACAGTAATAATAAATTGGTCAGAATGGGACAAGTTTCAGTTTTTTGCTGTGATTACTGAAATTTTGCCCTGATTCAAACAATTTTTTTTAACTAATTTTTCTACAAATATTTGTGCTCAGTTTGAACTATCTAAGAACTTAATCAGATAAGTCGTTTTAAAAAGCCGAATTATATAGAAATTTTTGCTAAAAAAGTGGCAAAACACGACCAGAGGACCCCGTAATTGATATTGTTAAAAGTTGCATTATTTTTTAAAAAGTCACATAATATTATCAAGAAGTGAGAAAATTATAAAACATTTCGAAAAAATTCGAGTTTCACTACGGAAAAGCTTCAACAAAAACATTAACTGTGGTATACCACATGATACCGATATCATGAAAACGGCTGATCAGCTTTCGAACATTAGTTTGGACTCATACGGGAAAGCTTATGCCGCATAAGTTAGGCGCAACAAGTTAGATGGGTCTCAAATTCTTGTTTTAGCCGTAACTAGGTTGAATTACATAACAAAAAATTATTTTCAAATTTTTGAAATCTTCGTGAAATATTCATTCAATGGGATGTAATTTCATTCGAGTTATTTTTGAAATTTGATTTTTTGAGTTCATATCACAATATTTTAATTACATGAACCCATGACAAATTCTCGAATGTTTGAAAAATTTCTCGAAATAATATGCTGATAGTCCTAATATTTTGACGTCTTGAAAAAATTGAGCAAACTTATTTTAATGCCATGGTTTCTGTTTTGAAATTTCGGTCTCGTCAGCCGAAATATGACGGAAATTCTAAAATTGCGACGTCACTTTTGCGGTGGATTGCGTCTGATAAATTTGGACGAGAAAATTTAATTTTCGTATAAGCTTATAGTAAATTCAAATAACTTAATTCTTACCGATAAGGTTAGCGTTACTAGCTGGTTTTCTAGCTGGTGCTTTAGAAGCTAGAGGATACGACCGTTGATTAATTCCCGGGGCACGTTGATTATAAACTGGGCGGTTTGCAACTTGTGCATTTTGTCTCGGCGGGATATTATACCCACTGTATCCGTTATTATATCCCATATTATTTTGAGTCATAGCCATATTATTTTGATTAATTCCCATTCCAGTATTCATCGCCATATTCTGTTGTCCAAAATTGTGTTGTCCCATATTCTGCTGTCCCATATTTTGCATTCCTGCATAACCGGTATTTCCCGTCATAAACGCCAAATACATATCATACTGGTTCATCATTGGATTCATACCGGCCAAAGTGCCAGTTTTTGAGTCTGGATATGCTTTTGGTACCGGCATATTACTCATCAGCTGATTTTGGTACAGTGGTTGGATAGCATGAGTGGTTGTGGTTGTTGTCGTAGTGGTTGTGGTTTTCTTTGTGGTTGTAGTTGTGGTTGTGGTGGTTATTTTTTTGGTTGTGGTAGCTTGATTTAAACCGGGATAAATTGGCAGTTGCATCATATTATTTTGGACCATGCCCGACCTTTGGCCATTATATTGGCTGATAAGAGCACTTTGCTGATAAGAATTTTGAACACTGCTAGGGTTAGCATACCGCCCAGAGTTAAAACTTGACATTGAATTTTGACCATATCCCAGTGGGCTCTGATTAGAAAACTGCTGCGAATTCTGACTGGGAAACTGTTGAAAATTCTGATTAGAAAATTGCGAGCTTGAAAGGCCAGACATTTGGTTAACACCATTTGCGTGCAGTCCACCGTAACGATTGTAGGCTAGAGTAGGGTGGAAAATGCGATTTAATGTATTCCTACTGGGCATATTTAAATGACTCAAGTAACTAAAATAATGTGAAAGTTCAAAAAACATATGGTTTTTTTACGTTAAAAAGAGACGATTGATATTTTTCCGTATAATCAGTTTATTGAAAATCGATTTAAAAATACCGTCAATGCCTATTTCAATCGATGTAACAGACGGTTTTCGAAAATAAAAAAATAATTTTTAATTTATTTCCAGTTTTTCAGATTTTCGGTTCTTATTTCGAAAAAATTTTTATTAACGGAATTATTTTAAAAGACAATTAGGCCGTCCGCGGTTTATCTAGAAATTAAGGCTAAAAAACAGCCTATTTTAGAAATACCTTATTTCCAAGAGTTTCTCTCACTAAAATACTCTATACAAATTTCTCTATTTCTGAAATTGTGAGGCAAATGTTTTTTCTCCTCTGAAGAAGCGATAGTCTGTGATGTTCTAGAAAAAAGTTAGAGACAGTTTTGACGTAATCGCTTTCATTGGAAATTAGTTGATACTGAAAAACTTTTAAATATTTATTCGCCAGGCTGGTTTTTGTTGTCAATACTATTCAAATAATTTTACATATTTCAGTGAAACAAATTTCTCAAAAAAAGTGGAATACTTTAAAACTGACCTTTTTTATCTCAGAAATCCCTAAAAAAAGTCATAAAAAAGAGAGAAATAAGGTTTACTCGAAAACTAAGAAATAAAAGCTCTTCTGTTTAATTGTCTTTGTGTAGAAATTGAAGGCAGTCATTCTTAATAATGATTGCCTGAGATGTTCTAGAAAAAATAAAAGACACTTTTAATCGCTATTATTTGAGGTTTGTGGTAACTTATGAAAAACTTTATGACAATATGACATGAAAATGCACCTTCAACAAAGTTGTTAAGCATGGGTAAAAAATAAAATAAACCTAAATTTTTCGAAAAAATTACTATTTAAAAAATTGTCTGTTACTTTTTTGTTTGTTTGTTCGTGTGAAGAATCGGTTCGATCATATTCGATCGGCTCGACTGACCCCTAAATTTTAATCATATTGGATCAGATCGTATTGGAAAAAACGATACGATCCAATCCAATTCAATAGTTCCAATACGATCCGATTCAGTTTTCGCCAATCCCTGGTTCGTGTTTAAATTTTTCGATCCCAAACTTTAAGCCTATTTAAAAGAAGCTTTATCAAAATTTAAATCGCATTTCACACCCTAGGCTGATGGTGCTTGGGTAGAACGACGATAGACTGGAGGTGCTTGTGTACTACGTGTGGGCATAAATTGATAACCTCGCTGAGAGCCTGCATCGGGATTTTCAGCATTTTGAAAAATTGAAGCTTGGGGCTTAAAATTTTGAGGCTGACCTCGAGTGTTTCCCATGATTCTGTTTTTGTCGCCATATGAATTTAAAATTTTTGTAGATCGGACGCCATTAACCGCTGTTTGTACATTTCTGGTCTGGGATCTTGGGCCGGTTTTTGTGGGACATCTATGTCCACCAGCCCCGTAGGGGTTACAAGCCGGCAAAGCAGCAACACTAGATAATTTGATTACTGTTGGATCATGCCTCCGATCAGCGTTTATCAGGAGCAAACGGTACTACAAAAGGAGGCCAAATATAGCCCAAATTTATTCCGAAATTCAGCGATATTGGGCATTCTCGGCCATATTATTGGCAATTTTGGCGATATAGGGACAGAAATGAATGAATTCGTTCAAAAATGAGAAACGCTTGAGCATTCGAAATGACGCCATAATTTGGAAACTTTTTTTTTCATTTTTCACAGATTTTTACAATAAGCTCAGCTGAAGTAGAGTACCAAAATGTGTGGAATGACGTACTCCACTAAACGCAATCAAATAAAAATTCAAAAAGAATATTTGGGAAAAAAAATCTTGAAATTCGACGTCATTTATGACGTACTTAAAGTAATTTATAATAAAACCTCAAACGCCCAGAAAATTTTGGCGATATTGGCTCTTTCGGCGATAATGAATAAAATATATTTTAGTTATCTATGATGCTTAGAACGACAGCGGATTGGTGAATGTATAGATTAAGGGCCCTTGACCGACTAATCGTGACTTTTTAAAAAATACGGAATCCGAGCATTTGAATGGTTGATCAGCTCAAATCTGATCAATGAAATCGGCCTATTCTGCAATCCAGGATTTTACTTGGGTGCTAGTAGTCCGCGTTGTTTTTATCAGTCAAATAGTCACGATCTGTCAACTGAGGGCCCTTAATCCATATAAAACCAATTTTTTTTTACAAAAATACCCAATTTGTACAAGAAAATTTAGAAATCAATAGGTAGAATTATAGCTTTGCAAAAAAAATATCAATTACAGGGGGGGGGCAATATCGCCGAATTTGCGAATATCGACGAAATTTTTCCGTATAAAACTTTCGACGATATTGCCCCCCCTGTATGACAGTTTGACTGAAACCGAATGTTTATTAGCTGATATAACTTCAAGTCGGTCACTTCCGAAATTCTAGTCAAAAATATCCATTTTTTCATAACAAAAATAATTTGATATGGAAAAAGCTGTTAAGTTTGTGGATAAAATAATCAGAAAAATGGCGTTGCAAAGTAATGTTATTCATGCCGCCGAGAGTTAAAAAGAGTCTCTCATTTATTATTAACACACAACTTTGATATCATAAAAGTAACTTTATTGCATTAATTTCGATATCATAAACACACCAAATTCAATTCTATAATTAAAAATGTAATCAAACATTGTAACGTCACGCAATTTCTATTTAACTTCTAAATAAGTTTTCCGCCTACGCATTTTCTAAAGCAAAAGATAAGCATTTGAAAAAATGTTGAAGTATTATACTGCGTTTCCGAACATGTTATCTTGTATATTGGCTGCAGAGTTACTGACGCATTCTAAATTACGGATATAGCAAAAGATAATTGGTTTGAAATATCTTTAACATACCGCACTCAAATTCGGAGAACAGTTAATTCGAAGATTAACACTAAGTTTGCATTTATTCAAAATGAACTGACTCAGTCAAATATTTGATTCATATCCGAATATAAAACATTTCACTTTTGAAATATACTTGAACTTTGTGAGTTATTCTAGGGGAAACTAACTACTCACTTAAAAATGATGAGATAATTTGTATTAAATATTGCTTAATTTATATGATAAAGCTTTTTTAAATGCTACGAGTTACGTTTAATTTTAAAAAACATTTTCCAAGGCAACAACACAAGTTTAATGTGACTTTTGGTTATGATTCATAACTAATGAATGATTTATTGATAACACTTGTAGAGTCCATATAAAATCTTCATTCGTTATTCTGGTCAAGAACTATTTCGGAACAAACATCGCGTGATGTTACGTAATTTTAAATAATACTGAATGTAGATATCAGGTGAATTGAATATTATCAACAGTTACGTTATAATCACGCAATTCGTGTCCTGAAATGGTTTACCACCAGAATAAAACAAAATGTTGTTTTATATGAACTCGGGTATCGGTATCATTATATTTTTATAAAGCTAAGTTGGTCTTGAAAATAAGGGTTATCTCTATGGTGCGTGTTCGAATCCAACCAATGTTGTCTAAGTGATTGTGTTACTGATTGCCTTAGTGATTACGCACAAATCAACTTTGGCGCTCTCAATATAAAGCACCCTTCCCTATTATCATACTTAAGACAGACACTAAGACAAAATTGGTGGGATTCGAACACGCGCTATAGAGATAGCCATCATGTTCAAGATCCACTAAGGCTGAAAAAAAATAAATTGTATCCAACTTAATTCACTGCTGATCTCGAATTTTGTTACTGGTGTATCAATAAATCGTTTAGATTTCCGACTAGGGATCTTTTTATTGATAATATTTCCCAATAGCTCAGAGAAACTTTTTCTTTATTAATTTATTTTGACACTGATTAACCCTGGTATTGTAATAACATANTCCTGGACCAGGATACCTTGTTTTCCCAGTCTGAAACAAACGTATACAGTATACTTCTTGATCATTGGTTTTATAAAGGAAAATCACAAAAATACCCGAAAATATCAAGATTTTTTTCTTGAAAAACTTTGTTTATTTTGAATTCATCCACGTTGATACATAATGTGATTGCAAAATGCAATTTACTAATCAGATGCAGTTTTTATATACCAAAAAATAAAAATTAATACTTTTGGCTATTTATGAATTTGAATTTTATTAGATTTAATTCCATTTTTATTAACAGTTAAATGTGATTGCAAAAATTAAACTAACTATTGAGTCTTTAGTAGAGACTTCAGATAATCAACTTCAGATAATACAGTATGTAAGATTTTTGCTTCCTTTCTTTCCAATTTGCATAACTTGCTATCCGCCAATGGGAACGATCAATTTTGACAAATACCTACGGCTTCCCCAGATTAAAACAGTCGAAACAGTGGAATTCAGATTTATGCAAATTGAAAAAAAGGGAACAAAAATCTTACATACTGTAGTAATAACATTTAATTAATAGCAAAAGTATCGAACATTGAAATTAATTTATTCTTAAATTTCAGCAAAAATAAAAATTCCCATTATAAAAAAACCTTACGTTAATCATCATGTATATTTTTCATGAATAAGAAAAGCCAATAATTTAACTACCTGTTGAGAAAAATCTCCAAAACGAATATTTTCAGAAATTTCTTTTGTACTTTCATCTTCTCTAATTTGTTATCTGTTATAAAAAAAAGGTATAAATAAATGTTATTAAAAGTATTGTTCTTGGCGCAAAAGTCCTATATTTTTATTATAAAACAAGTCTGACCAAAATACGAATGAGTAAGATGTGGGACCGTGAACATTATTACTTACTCAAAAGCGCTCGAGAGAGTTTCGCCTTGACTCAGAAGCAGTTTGGACCAATGGTGGAGGTGGAGCAAAACGTGATAGCACCGAAATAGCAAGATGGCGTAAATTCAATGAAATTAAAGGATAAAGGTGTTATTAGAATAATTATGATTGCGAAAAAGGTCGAATTTATGAATAAAAATAGATTAGTAGGAATATTATAAATGAGACTATTTTAAGTTTCTGTATAAAATATTCTAAAATTCAAGGTACTACCTTTGAGCTTACTAAGTTTTATTTGAATTTTCAAGTCTCATTGACCCTCATAAGCGTTCAAATTGACGTAATTTTTTTCATTAATTAGTTTTTGCGACAAAGAAATGCAATCACTGAACTTATTTCATTTAATTTTCTTTATACGATTGCTACTTGAAATCAGTCAAATAAATCGATTTCGGTGGTTGCGACGGTTAGCCATTTTGCTAATTTTGGTAAGATAAAATTTTTGATTCAAGAAAAATATCAGTGTATACTACGAAATCGTGTTTAACACCAGGTTTTAATCTGAAGTCTTAAAACCTTCAAAAATATAAATTTCTACAATTTGTATGATCGATGATAATTTCATATGAATTTTTTTATTTTTAATTGGTTATAATATGATTTTCGAGAAGTTTTTGAGTTTAAACTCAAGTGTCAAACATTTTCGACACTTTCAATTTTAACGTGGAGTTTCACGCAGTTTTCAACTCAAAAATGTTTGATCTTTAATAAACAATAATTCATCTGAACGGAACTTCAGCCAAAAACCCAAACCGATTAAAAATAAATATTTAATGTTCATAATCTTTATCAATAAAGAGATAATTCCGCCATTTTGTTATCAGGTTCTTTCCGGAGAACGTGTTATTTGAATATAAGAAGCTCACTGGGTGTCAGATGGTTTTTAATGTGTTTTTTTTTCAAATATCTGATTAGCTTTGAATCCACAAATTATGCACAAATTGAAATTTCCAAAATAATGCGTTTCGTCAAATTTCACATACTCCACACATTTCGAACCTTGCAAAAATTTAACTTACAGTATCGGCATTCAAAAAATAATACTCCTAGTTACCATAATTTATTGGCGGAAAGTCATTTCACAGCAAGTTGCGATTTCGGGACTAAAAAAGAAACATACTGTATATTATATCTAAGATAGGGATCACCTGCCTCTTATTATTGCGTTCGTCTTTGACCTCGATCAGATATCTCGATATATTATTGTGACCAATATTTTGTGATTAATTTGGTATTGTGACAAAATCGGAATGCAAGATTGGGCGATTGAGGCGAGTATACGTTTAAAGCGAAATTTACTTGATTTTCCCGTGCTCGCGCCAGTCGCGCCTTCTAGGGGAAGCTCTCGAAACAAAGTTGAAAGCATGAAAGGGCATCCGAGCAGATTTTGCTGATCGGATGATCCGATTCGGATCGGATCGGAAATTTCGGGCCTCAAAATTTTTGCTGGTCGGATCGGACCCGAGCTGGAAAAAAATGTGATCGGATCGGAGGCCCGATTTGAAATTTGCTGATCGGATCGGTGATCGGATCGGACTAGCTCGTAGGTTAAGGTATCAGATGCTCTGAATAGTACTTGCACCTTCCTTAAGGTAGTGGGTGTTGCTGATTTGAGCCTTTTCCAAGGTCATTTCCCGCCAAACTAGCGAAGGTGATATTCAAAAAACATTTCTTACTAACAAAACCAACCGTCGCGGTAATTTTGAACTTAACAGTAATCTGATACAATCCCACCTACGCTTTTAAAAACCTTCTTAAAAAGACACGCAGTTCGTACCTACTCCTTCAATTTTTATCATTTTGTATTATTTTTTTGTGTCAGGCTCCGGAGAAGCCTAACAAATAATTCAAAATTGCTCTGTTTTAAAATTTCGCTTTAAAAAATTGCACCAAAATCTTTAAAAGTGTTTGTATTTACGTAAAAAATTATTATGAAGCATTTTTTCTGGTTTCTTAATTTTGCCAAAAATTTAGGCTCAAAATGAAAATTTGACATGGCCCACAAGAGACGCCGAATCAAAATTTCAAATGAAACTATCTAGTACATTGTCAAACAAGTCTTGTGCTTTCAGATGCAGTATGAGTCGAAACTGTATCTCTCAAACTGGTGGAGGAGATAGCTTTTGCCTGAGCCTCCNAAATTTCGCTTTCGGCGGCCAAAAAACGAAAACAAAAATTATTGATTTATTTATGATTTAAATTGAAAGTGCGTTAATTTGTTTTCTTTTGACGCTACAGAGTTAAAAATTGCACCAAAATCTTTAAAAGTGCTTATTTCTAAATTTTGTCAAAAATTAAGTCTCAAAATAAAAATTTGACATGGCCCCCAAGAGACGCCGAATCAAAATTTAAAAAAAAAACTCTCTAGTTCATTGTCAAACAAGTCTTGTGCTTACAGATGCAGTATGAGTCTAAACTGTATCTCTCAAACCTGGTGGAGGAGAATAGCTTTTGCCTGAGCCTCAAACTGGACCATTTCAAAATTTTTTCATTTTTAGCCAAATTTGAAAATGGTCATTGGGAGGCTCAGGCAAAAGCTATTTCTCCACAGTTTGGAAGAGATACAGTTTGCTCATACTGCATCAAAGCACAAGACTTGTTTGACAATTACAGAGAGTTTTTTTTGAAATTTGATTGGCGTCTCTTGGGGGCCATGTCAATTTTTATTTTTTGAATTTTACAAATTAGAAACAAATTTATTTAAAAATTTACGAACAAACACTTTTAAGATTTTGGTGCAATTTTTAACTCTGTAGCGTCAAAAAAAACAAATTACGCACTTTCAATTTAAATCATAAATAAATCAATAATTTTTGTTTCCGTTTTTGCCGCCAAAAGCAAAATTCAAAAACTTTTGCATTTTGTTAGGTTCTCTCGGAGCCTGACACAAAAAATAATACAAAATGTGAAAATTGAAGGAGAAATGCGTAGGGTCTTTTTAGGAGCTTTTTAAAAGCGTAGGTGGGCGATTGTGGATCGTATAGATTACTGTTAAATTACAAATCACGTGAGAGTTGTTCTTCAAGATGCTAACGTTTTTTGGGATATCAGCTCTGCTTGTTTATCAAAATAGCTTCGAAACTGTCAAATCTGCGACACCACACCTTAAGAGGTTGTACTAGTATTTGAAAAACAAATTATTATTTCTGAAGCCAGGTTTCTCAGAAATTTTACTTGAAAAGTGTAAAAAGAGCCAATTATCTTGAAACTTTATTGAATGTATTGAAAAAATTTGTCGAAATTAATATTGTAATAACTTTCTTCGAAAAAATTGTATAAAATTCAATTTATATATAAATGATATAAAACAGATCATATCTAAGATTGAGATCCCAGGCCCCGGTTCGCGTTCGTGTTGAACTTTTTTTCGAGCTCTAATTGGTCAAAAAAGTGAAACTCGAACGCGAATCAGAGGCCTGGGGATCTCAATTTTAGATATAATATGAATTTAAATCAACTATCGTTATCAGAATTCTCATCATTTGACTGATGAAATCAAATAAAGAGAATATTAACTTCATCTTATCAGCGTTCGGCCGAATGTGGGCTCATTTTTTTCTAATTTTTGCACCATTTTTCATAAATTTAAACTTTTCTATCAATTTCTTATTATCAACCTTCGGCCCTCTTTGGAATTATTTTTTCTAATAATTTAAAGATTTATGAAGTTATATTTTTGAACATTTTTAAGAGAAGGCCGATAAGAGGACTTTATGTATTTCATTCAAATTTGAAAAAAATAACCTGAAATCGACCAAAGCCCGATAAAGAGAATTAATGTTCGAAATTAAAATTTGTAAGAAAATGAACCTTGAATCGGAAAGAAATTTGTCGAATTTTTAAGAAATTTTCATATGTCGGAGAAAATTGTGAAAATTTTTACAAGATTTCAGGACAATTGACATAATTTTGAAAGACGTTTTAATAATTTTTTTTTTAATTTCCAGAAAACTTTAAAAATTTATTAATTCTGGTTTAGTTTTGACGCAAATTGGCAAAATAATATTTTTAAAACTTTCAAGAAGATTTAAATTTCCCATATTTTTTATAAAAAAAGTCTCAAATTTTTGTTAGTTTTTTTTAAAGAAATGGTTCTTATTCGAAAAGTTTTCAAACAAGTTTTAAATATTTGGTGAAAAATTCTCAAAATTTTCAAAAACTTTTAAATTTTTCAAAAAATTGCCAGGAAAATTTTATAATTACTTCGAAATTTTCTTAAACTTTTATTCTGATTTTCAAGAAAATGTATTAAATTAATTAAATTTCATTATATTTTGCAAACTTAATAAAAAGTGAAATTTAAACGACATTTGATATAAATTTGTAATTAAATTAAAAAACAATTTTTTATTTAAAAGAGAGTTGAATTGTAATAATTTAAGAATTTGACAATTTTTTAATTCAAAAATTTGGATT
>SCLH01000396.1:466078-518613 GCA_004367855.1 Oikopleura vanhoeffeni | reverse complement strand
TGTGGCGGATGACTTAACGCTCGGCGGATATCTAGATAGTCGAGCGTCTGCCATACGCAGCGTGGATCATTTTTATGATTATAATTCAATTAGCTGGCGTTTATTCCAAATTGAATAATTTATATTTGATGTTTGAATATTTTAAAAACCACATTAGAAAACATAAAATTTAAAAATTATGAAAAATTGGCTAATTTTACAGAAGGCTGATCTTGAGGAAAATTTTTGTTTTGTATTCAAGATAATGAAAACACGAAAGAGAGGCTTAAATTCTGACTCGGACTCCCCAAACCGAAAGCCTACTGGATTTCATATTTCAGAAACGTCTACATAGTGGGTTGGGGCATACTGATGAACTCGAAAATAAAAAAAAATAATTTTCCCATGTCAGAAAATATTGGCTGGTAATTTTCCTGTTTCAGGGCGGTTATTTGATACATCGATCGGTAATTTGGACTTTTGTCCATTTTAGACCCCCGACCATGGAGTTTAAAATTTTCAAACGCCAATAAGCCAATTTTCTGCCTCTAATTTATATACGGAACACGCACCACGATACTCCGTACTTAAAAATTCCCTAATATTTGTTTTTTAATTTGTTTTCGCGCATTATTAAAAAACTAAAAAAAAAAACAATCTGTGTTTGAACGTGACAGCCTATTGGTCACCTACTGTATATTTTGTTTCGTCCGTTGTTCAAACCCGAACTTATAATTATTCCTTATTCTAAATTTAGCCAACCTCAAAAAGTTTTCTGTTCACCTGAAAGGTTTAGGGTAGAATAAAATGGATTATGAGATATATTTTCGGATCAAAAAAGTCTTTTTCGATGTTAAAGTTGTTATCGTAGAATTTTCTATTATTCTTCAGTTTTTTTTTCAATCATCACCTCACAAAATAAATAAAAAAGAGTTCGGATAAACGAGCAGAGTAAGTGATTATGTTTTTCAGTTAAAGATTCCCAAGAAAACCACGTTTCCTAAAAAACTGATTCCTCAAAAAATTGAAAGTACTTCAAACAGAGGATTAAGGAAGATTAGCGATGCTAACTTTTTTTGCGAAAATTGGGAGAGAAAAAAAGTTAAGATTTTTAAAAAAAAAAAATGAACCAATCGTCGAAAAAAATTTTAAGTTCATTTTTCGAATTCCTTTGGCCGAAAACGTCTATGTGGGGTTGGTGGCTCATTTATTTGTTTACAGCGACCGTTTTTTTTTTTGCTCCAGTTTTAGAGAGAGATTTTAAAAATTTCAAAGCCGATTAATCGGTTCGGAGCTTCGAAGGGTTAAAAGTGATTTTGATAAATTGCGTAGGTTTTGGTTTTTTTGAAAAAACACCTGTAGATTGAAGACCAAAAATTGCAGGTTATTTCTGAGAAAGCCACTTCTTAGAAAATTTAATTCCTAATCTTTTCAATTATTAATTTTTCTTCTGACGTCTCCCATTTCCTCAAAAAATGAATTGCGTAGGTTAAAGCACAATTTGTTAATGTCATTTTCTGAAGGGTTAATAAAGTCAAAATGTGAATTACATACTACAATAAGCAAGAACTAAAACGAATAGCACGTTTTTCTACAAATTCGTATCTTTTCGCCTTACACGCCTACGCGTTTTGGGGACCAGCACTCGTATAACTTCAAGTGGGAAGTATTAAAGTTTAAGTATTTCCTTAATCTCGAGGACAAGAGACGAATAAAGTTGCAAGCACTTTTACTTTTTCCGTAATAAGCGCTCAAAAAATAGCGTTTCAAAAGGCTTTATGCCTCGGAGGGTTAAACTCCGATGAGCGAATTTATATAAGTCGCAATCGATTTATCAGACCCAATTCACCCAAAAGTGATATGTTGTTTGTTAAATTTATCAATCAAAGGCACTTCATTTGTGCATGCAAATTCACATGTAGAACCCCCTTAAAATGATGTTTTAGAGCAAAATCGCAAAGTTTTAGCTACATAAGAGAATGAAGTATAAATTTATGAATAAAATTCTGCTTCAGTAGTTATTTCATCGTAAACAAAATAGTTTGGACTTTGAAATAAGTTTGATTAAAACTTCGTAACAGGTAAAGGAAATTAGATATGATTCTTCAATGTTGGTACGTGCCGATTGACACTTGTTTGAGTGAACTGTTGTTTTGAAATACTGAGGATTTTTTTCGTTCAACAATGCATTTTTATTTAAATATGTTTGTTTTCAACAGTATTCTAGTTCACAGAAAGCTGCAGTAAAATATCTGCTGCATTGAGCAGTATTTAAGTTTGACCTCATGTTCTGATGAAGTGTAATCGACAACTTAATGCACCGCTTCCTGTTAAAATAATTTTACGAACCCTAATAAACTCTGAAAAATTTTGAGCATATTTTCTTAGAAAAGTCCAAAAGCTTTGAGATCTTGTTGATCGATAATTTTTTGTCTTGTCAGTCGAATATATGATACCGTGTCATTGATACGCTACGGGTCAATGGTTAAATGTAAAAAAAGTAAAACGCTGAAACTTACATAAAAATTATTAACAAATAGAAGTATTTTCTAAAAATATGATCTGATAGAAAATTCATAAAGAGCAGTGTAAGTTTATTTTACATGCGTTTTGTACTTATGGCAGTGCAATTATTGCACGATTTTTTTTTTTTTACATTTTCACTTTTTCACCCTTTACCCCATGCTTCGCACTTTCGGCGATCGTATTCCGCTCCGAAGCCTCTTTGGATTATCAGACTATACATAACAGACTATAGAAATACAAATTTCGGGCCTTTTTAAGACCAGTGAATTTTCCATTAACTTATTTTGCAAGAATATTTACCTGCAGCACACGCTTTGACAAACCGGTTTCTAGGGATAAATTTTTCAAATCGTTTGCATCTGGATTCGGTTTCTCATTAAACGATTGTTTCATTGTCGCAATTTGGTAATGCTTGAATGATGTCCTAAATTAAGGAGATATTCGTCGGTATGAAACTAAAGTGTCACCTAAGCGGACCAAAACGGAAGCAGAGACAAATTATCTTCCAGCCAAAGTAAATCTTCAAAATTATGGTGATATCTATAGCGGGTGTTCAATTCTACTAGTGTTGTCTTGATGATTGTTTTGAGTATAATAATAGGCAAGAGTGCTTGATATTGAAAGCTTCAAAGTTGATTGATGCTTTATATCAGCCGATCAACCCTTAGTGGGATTCGACCACGCGCTATAGAAATCCCCAACCTTCTCAAGATTCAAATTATTGAGAAAAAAGATCTCAGAAAAAAATGAAAAAAAACCATTATAAATAATTTTAAGAATTTTTTGCAAAATTTTAGAAAGTTTTCAAAGTTTAATGAAATCTAAATTTTCTCTATTCAAAAATCCGAAAGACATTGGAATTTAAGAATTGCATTAAAACTGAAGAAAGTATGCTCTGAACTCTGATCTATCAGAAAAAATGAGAGGCAATCGTATGGTATTCTGGTCAGGGATCGACAAAAGCTTGGCGACTGGGCCATGTTTTTTGCCCTAGGGCGACCCGTTCCCGCTTCGCCCTGGCCCAGCAAAATTTACAGAAAAAGTCGTCCAGTTCGCCCTGGCCCAGCGACATATTTCAGTTCGTCGATCCCTGATTCTGGTCAAGTACCATAAAAAATTTTTGTAAGACTACTTCTTTTTCAAACTCTTGTTTTTTTCACCAGCTGATTATTGAAATGTCTTGTTTTTTTTAATCTTGGATGCCTGACGGTTTTAATTTAAAGTTGGATATATGTCTTTTTCCTAGTTAGAAAAAGTATCATAAATGTATAAAAATAAGAATTTTGAATAATTTCGACATTTTTATTCGACTCTCTTAAATAGGTGACAGTCTAAATTCATGACTGCACGTTTAAAATTTCAGTTTTTTAGGATCAACTTGATTCGATCAAGTTCAAGGCTTAATTTTTTTGCTCTTGATTTCAACATATAACGGGTTTACTAAATGGCGAGCCTATTTTCCGATTTTTGTACATGGTAAAAACATTATCGACTTTAAATGTATTACAAGATTGACAATTTTTACAGACAACTATTTGCTGGCTCCTCAAAAATTACGACGGCTTTCAAAATCCGTCATGTCCAGAAAATTTCAAAACATGACAATTAAACTAAACTTCAAAGTATAGTCAAATATACTCTGGGTATAATACACATCGCGTCTTTAATTATATGCAAACATGACGAAATTTAAATGATTTTCAAGATTGTTGTATTTTAAGCTTCAATAATGAAATTTTCAAATGTAATAAATAAACATTTATGTTTTCGACTTTTTTCGATATTCCGCTGTTTAAACATTATCATTAACGGCTTTCAAAAAGTTTACATTTTTTAGAATCCTTTCATAGTAAGAGAAAAAGTCATTCGAAAGTTGACATTTCAGTCGTTTCTTGGATATCAGTAACGCGTCTTTATGTTTTCCTGTAATTCTCTAACTCAGGCGACGAAACCTTGTACGTACCCTCTTAAGCGGTTATTATACCAAAAATTGAATTAAACCATAAATTCAAATTATAGTTTGGCTTTTATTTTTCTATATTGGTACCTGACTCGTTTGGTTTTTCTCATTTCGTTTTCTTTTGAGATCTTGTACCTTTGTGGCCCGAGCGCATTTGTGAAGTCTTCAATTTGTTGTAACGAATGATTCCAACTTGATTGAGTGTTCTGAAATGAAATATCTTAAATCAGTCGTCTGTTTTTTGTCAAATATTAACAGAACTCAGATTTAATTTGAAAACAGAATTTTGAAGTTATTTGTGAAATATACTGAATTTAGAAACTCGAGAATACTTTTAAAGCGAGCATTTAATATTCCATGAACTTTGTAGGTTATCCGTAAAAAAGAGCTCAAAATTATAGTTTTTGGTATACTCACTGTTTTTTAAATTTTATTTGAATAATTGACATGAGAAAATTAAATCCGAATTCAAAGTGGCGCAGAAATAACGAAATATTTTTTCGATATCTTAATTAGTTTTGAATAAGGCACCGTCGAAGTTTTGGTGGCTTCAAAATTCGGCAAAAATTTTTTTTTGTTAATTTTAAAATTATGTTCGAACAAAAACAAAAATTCCAATTTTTGAAAGTTTTCAGCATCTCAAATCAAATTGACCTTTTAAAAATTCTTCAAACGAATCTAAAATTTTGAAATACATTGAATTTTATAATGAAACAAACCGATAATTACCAAAAATAGGTTTTTATGGTTAATCAATTTTTTATATTTTTGTTGAGAAAAAACTATACATCATAATTTAAACTGAATGTAGTAGTTAATTTCAATGCCTGGAGCTTTTACATTATCATTAGGTTACAAATATATATTACGGCAATTTTTCAAATTAAGTTTTAAAAATTATTTGATATCGTCAATTAAAGTGGTAGATTACACTTAATAATGTGTTAACGTTTTCGAAAAAGTATCGGGACTACCGGTTAACAAATGTTTTTTGGCAGTTAAAAATTAAGTTGAAACCAAAAATTTGATATCATCATTCCCAGTAGCGGATTAAACTTAATGTAGTGTTAAGGGGGTATGCGACTTATAATAAAGCTTGAGCATTTAACTTGCTTGAATGATACGGGTGATATTAAGTTACTAAACACATCAATCTTTTTCGAATTGCGCATTTCTAAGTATGTTTAAAAAGAGAGATTAAAGAATACGTTGCTCAAATTCACTAACATTGCAATAATCAGCATTGACGAAGCACTTTCCCAAGTGTTGTCACGCTTCTTTTTGAGCTACTTCCGAAAATCGAAGCACTTTTTTTCGGAAATTTCTGGAAATGACCAAAAATAATATTTAGTTTTAGCTGAAATTGCCAAAAACGTCGCCTCAAGTCCTTACAATGTTCTGAATCTGAGGAAAATTTGAGCATTTGCAAATATATCTTCGGAGAGATTTTAAGCCTGAAATTGTGAAAAATGTCGGGTTATTCGCGTTTAGATTAGTACACGGCCTGATCAATAAGAAGCTCACTATAAAAAATGACATACACGTTACGTGATCTGAAATTAACATATATTGATATACCGTGCATGGAGAGATAATTTGTGCAGTTGGAAAAAGTCACCTTTTACATATGTACCTATTGTGTACTATCAAATATTTTGAGCATTTCTTTCCGAAGATTAAGATAGATCTACAATAGCATTTGCGTTTTCTCATAAGCTCTTAGTTTTCAGTATATTTCACCGACAAAATGTCAAATCAGAGTCGCATACCCCCTTAAGGGGTGGCATAAACCCGCCATCCTGGAGTCAATATTACTGACGAAAATAGTAAGTCTGTATATTTTTTCATGCTTATTATAGTTAGCTGAACCGATTTAAATATGTTTTAGCTTCACAAAATTATTTTTATTCATTTTAGGAAAGATTTGAGTCCGGGTTTTCATCTTTGAAATCGTAAAAATTTGAAAAAAATCGAAGCATTATGAAAATTTTCCGCATTTTTGTCCAAAATTATTTTAGTTTTAATAACTGAAATCTGTTGGTAAAAACCAAAAAAAACGCTACTTTAACTTTTTTTCATAAATTCCTACATATTTTCTGACCGCTGTTTCAAAAATCATAAAATTTTTCTTTTTTTATTGACTTTTTTAGAAAAATCTTGAAAATGTTCTCCAAATCAAGTCCAAAATGTTTTATTGGTAGTTTTTTAAACTCTCTATGAAAAATAAGGCAGAATCATATATTAAATGTTCTGGTATCTAAAAATTGGCGTATGTCAACTAATCGGTAGGTCGCGCGTTTATCATTTTGAAACTGTTGATAAAATTTTTAACACTTGACTGTGCACTCGATAAGTGCCATTCGGCACTGAATCTTAAAAAATTTTATGGTTGTGAAAAATTACCAATAAAATGATGGGTGTAATAGGCGCCATTGTGTTTAATAGTCAGGACATTTTAATATCAAAACGCAATTTAGAGTCAATTTTTATCTCAAAAAAAGTTGTTTTTCTATACTGTACTTTTTGCCAATTTTTACCCTTTTTCATGGAAAAAAAACTTCGATATTTAAGAAATTTTCGACTGTGCAGAGTAATTAGGTAACTAATTAGCTAATTTTGGGGTGGCGCTTACTTTTTATCGGTTCTAGAGTTCCCATACTATCCCACAATTAGCCCTTTCGGGTTAACCACTCTAGAATCNAGAATACTGGATCAAGGTTTCTAGCTTGAGGGTGCCACTATTGTCTTCCATTGTAAGGTATCATAATTCCTGAAAATGGTGGAAAGACAATCCGGTGCTCGAACCCGGGGCTCTATCATCAACGACGTCATGATTCTAGTCGGATTTCTCGATTATAGCGCGAATGAGTCGCTTGACCTTATCGCACCTGACAAGTACACCCAAAAATGTCTGAAGTTTATTGATATCGTCTTTAAAAAATTCCAAAGTCGGGTTAACTTGGAAATTGATGCACTGTGAAAAGTGTTATTTTGTATTTCTAGCTATAGTTAGTTATGTTTAGAAAATAAAAATGTGAAAGTTTATAATAATGAACACTTTCACTGAAGATAAAAAATAAAAAATAAATTTCCACAGTTTTTTCTTTCATATATTGCTCTGAAAAAATGTACCAATCTGCTGTATTTATGCCACCCCCTTAAACTGTTTGAAAATTTACTATGATGAATTTAAAGTCTTTCTAATAAGGTTATAAAATGTTTGTTATATAAAAATATGAAAATAGTATTCAGAATACTATAATTTTAAAATTATCACATGAGAGTTCATATTATCAAACGATATTCCGACCAAAAAGCTATCAGACAGTCGAAATGATACGATGGTATAATTTTCTGTATAGTATATTTAAAATTATGAATCGAGTATTGACTAGACTAGCAGTAGACTATAAATGAAAGACCATCACTATCCAACAAAATATTTCGCCATTCTTTGATTAATTTAAGTTTTGAAGGATTTTTAAGATGAACAGCTAATGTGATTTGATTGGAAATTTTCTAATGGAAAACTTTTTCTCAGAGATGGCACCAGAATGACCATCTGATGGCTCGATGGATTTAAAAATTTTAATCAAATATTCACGTATAAGGTTTCGAGACTCATCCAAAGGATTTATTGTGGTCCATAGCATAGGATAGACCGAAAAAACATTTTAAAACTAAAATTGTCCGATTTCAGATCACTTGATATGAAATGACTTATTCATATGACTACGATTTCTCATCACTCGAAGTTTGAAATTTGACACCATAATATCAGATTTAAAAAATTGACCCTTATGAGGTCATGTTACATTTCATATTGAAGGCAATTTTATGAAAATTCCAAATATATCGAAAAAATATTTAAGTGTAAGACCCGAATATCAAAAAAAAGTTTATAAGTATTCAACGATTTAAGTCGCAAGCAAACCAGTTCATAAGAAATGCGATTATCGTAAACTAATTACATCCACCAAAACTCAGAATCCTGTTTTATTTATAATAAGTTAATGAAATAGGGAAAAGGCGGAATTTCCATTTTAATTTTGAATAAAAAAACTTTCTGCTCTCAATTAGAAACCGTAATTTAACCGAAAGTTATCACAAATATCGTACTCACACTTAGTTACGATATACCGCGGTTCTCAATTATTAAGGTGGGAACACCCTCAAATGTTTATTTGCGTGGGTTTAAATTTTGAGAAACTTTAGAATGAATTAGCTTGAGAGTCCATATTTGGGAAAAAAGGACAAAATTGACCGACTTTTGTTTTGAAAAAATTCCATATGCGGTCGGCCATAATTCAAACAATGCTTTCTATAAAACCCAAAAAAGTTCAAGAAATTAAATTAAAGATGTTATTTTCATGCTTTTAAGGGGGTGGTCAATGCAAATCTGGACAAAAATATGTATGATTTTTTTTCCTAGAACGTTCAAAACTTTATATTTTCTGTATTTGAACTCCATACGTGGTAATTTTATAGTCCTTACTACCCTCGAAAGTACTATTCTAGAAAGTACTATTCTAGAAAGTAGTTTTTTCGTTGGCAGTTTGATTTTAACTTTTGAAGCTTAGTTCTCATCGCAAAAATATTAAAAGTATATTTTCTTAAACTGCTATAGTTTAACTGCATTGAATCCTGCGTCAGATAGGATATTGAAATTTAATTTTTAATTAAAACTTGAAAAAAATAATTTTTTCCGACTTAAATTGACCTTTTAAAAATTTTTCGAGCGAATCTGAAATTTTGGATTAAATTGAATTTTTTAATGAAGCAAACCGATAATTACCAAAAACTGTTTTTTATGGTAAATCAATTTTTATTCTTGTTGAGAAAAGACTATACAGCATAATTTAAACTGAATGTTGTAGTTTATTTCAATGCCTAGAGCTTTTATATTATCGTTGGGTTAAAAATATATATTATGGCTAGGCCTCCAGAGCAAAAAATGAGCACCCGTTAAAAAGGTCCTATGAATTTGAAAATTTCGGATCTAGGATAATGTTTGACGCTTGCAATTTTGGTCAAAAATTTTTTTGACTCCGACCACTCGGTGATGCTATATAGGTGGTCAAATATCGGGGTTTTTCGGTTTTCATAAAAAAGCAAAATGAACATCTTTTTTCGCAATTTTTACTAACTTTAAAAACTTTTACTGACTGTAAAAAAATTTAAAAATATATTTCCAAGTCTTATTTGATCATGCGGTTTTATTTTCGGGGTCATAAGTCACTTTTGAGCATTTTTATTTTTCAAACAATCAGCAATCGGCAAAATTTTCAAAATTTTTCTGAAATAATTAATTTAAATGAATCTTCAACAAATTTCCTATCTAATGGTTACTTTTATTTAATCTTATAATGAACTTTCCTGTAAATGCTAAATACCGTGTTGCTGTTTACCAAATCATATAATCGCCTGTAGCACGACATGTGGTTATCTGAGATCTATAGTTGCTAATACCGTTTCCACAAAGTCGATGGTTTCGCATCTTTTAAGCACCATAAATCATTGTTTTGAAATAATTCGAGTTTTTGGGCACCTCCATTTCCGGTGTCACACCACGTGATTGTTTGGGTATGTCAGGTGCGATTAGGTCAAGCGACTAATTGGCGCTATAATCGAGAAATCGCTGAAAGATCAGATGTGTGAGTTGTAAACACCTCAAATCATGATGAAGAGCCCGGGTTCAAGCCCGACTTGCTATTCCCCCTTTCAGTCATAGGACCTAACAAGGTAGACAAAGTGACCTTCAAGCTAGATAACCTGGTCCAGTATTCTGGACTAGAGTGGTTAATCGATAGGAAATAACTGTGGATAGACAGTACTCAACGAGACGGCTTCAGAACTAATAAATGGCTGGCCACCCAAAGGAGCAACCGTAACCAATCCCAGACACTGAGCATTCGAATATCGTATACAACCAAACAGGGGCCATGAAGCTTGAAAGTAGTAATCGATTCGATAGAAGCTGGTGTACCAATAATCACACATTCAGGACTCTCGGTCACAACTGAAAATTAAAAGTTTGTAATCACCGAGATTCCATCGATCTAAGGGGTGTCAGGTGCGATAGGTCAACGACTAATTCGCGCTATAATCGAGAAATCTACTAGAATATTCAGCAATGTGATGAGTTGTAAACACACTCAAATCATGATGAGAGGGCCGCGTTCAAGCCGACTTGTCTATCCCCTTTTCAGTCATACAGGTAATTAATTTAGACGGTCAATCTGGAGCAGAATTTTACGTTGTACACAAAAAAGTTAGTAAGAATTGCGAAATAATATTTACATTTGCTTTTTTTCAAAAGAAAACTTTGATTGTCCAAAACAGCGCCACCAAGTGGTCACAAGAAAAGATATTTTGAGCAAAAGATTTCACCGCCAAAAACTACACAATGTGTTAAGTTTTCAGGTTTATATGACCTTTTTATCGGGAAGCTGATTTTTTGCTCGGGAGGCCTAATTATGGCAAATTTTCAAATTAAGTTTTTAAAATTATTTGATATCGTCAATTGCAGGGCAGATTACACTTAATAATGTGTTAAAGTTTTCGAAAAATAATTGGGACTACCGGTGAAAAAATGTTTTTTGGCAGTTAAAAATTTACTTAAAACCAAAAATATTTTTTTCCGACTCAAATTTAATTTTGACATGTGAATACGACCTTTTTGGAGGACATCTTCAAGGTTCAATCAAAATTCTGTGAGTTGAGTTTTATGGAAGATTGTTCACCCTTTGCGGAGATATTAATTAAAAAAAATTCAAATTTTTGCAAAATAGTAACGTTTTGAAAACCCATGATTTAAAGGCTTGAATAACCGTTTTTTCTAGATTTCAAGCGGTATGAATTTTTTCGAAAATTCTTTAAATTAAGTTTTGTAGAGACTATTAATTCTGTCATTTTAAAAAATAAATTAAGTTCATACCTCTTAAACTCCGGGCTCAGTCACATTTTTAATTTTTCGAAGTTAAAATTTTCATACTTCATTTCCGGCGGAAGGGACTATCAGTGTGATCAACTTTGACCTTGACTCGACGCCTATTTACTCAAATATTTCACATCTGGTGGTTTCATATCTTTCTTGTTTCTACATTAAGCGTGCAACCGACTACAAAACTACGTTTTTGGCCAATTTTGCATTGACCACTCCCTTCAGGGAGTGGGTGTCGCAAATTTGAGCCTGTTCCGAGGCAATTTCCCGCCAAACTAGCAAAAGTGATATCCCAAAAACATTTGTGACTAAAAAAACCAACCTTCGCGGTAATTTTAAACTTAACAGTAATCTGATACAATCTCACCTACGCCGACACCTACGCTTTTAAAAAACTTCTTAAAAAGACACGCAGTTCGTACCTCCTCCTTCAATTTTCACCTTTTTTTATTATTTTTTTGTGTCAGGCTTCGGAGAAGCCTTTAAAATAATGCAAAAGCGCTTTTGTTTAAACATTTTGCTTTCAGCGGACAAAAAAGCGAAAAAACAAAAAAATTTGAAATGGTCAGTTTGGGAGGCTCAGGCAAAAGCTATCACCTCCACCAGTTTGAGAGATACAGTTTCGACTCATACTGCATCTGAAAGCAGAAGACTTGTTTGACAATTAACTTGAGAGTTTTTTTTTAATTTTGATTCGGCGTCTCTTGGGGGCCATGTCAACTTTTCATTTTTAGCCAAATTGCTTAAAATGGTTAGTTTGGAAGGCTCAGGCAAAAGCTATCTCCTCCACCAGTTTGAGAGATACAGTTTTGACGCATACTGCAACTGAAAGCACAAGACTTTTTAGGACTAGAAGTTTTTGAATCGATCGCGTCTCTTGGGGCTCCATTCAACTTTTCATTGACTTAATGTTGAAAAATTTAGAAACCAGAAAAAATGATTCAAAATATTTTTTTTCGTAAACACAAACACTTTTTAAGAATTTTGTTGCAATTTTTAACTCGGTAGCGTCAAAATAAAACAAATTATCGCACTTTCAATTTAAATCAACATAAATAAATCAATAATTTTAGTTTTCGTTTTTTGGCCGCCAAAAGCAAAATTACTAGTAAAAAACAATAATGCATTATGTGTGACGCTTCTTTGGAGCCTGACACAAAAAATAATAAAAAATGATAAAATTGAATAAGTAGGTACGAACTGCGTGTCTTTTTAAGAAGCTTTTTAAAAGCGTAGGTGTCGGCATAAGTGGGATTGTATCAGATTACTGTTAAGTTTACAATTACCGCGAAGGTTGGTTCTGTTAGTTACAAATGTTTTTGGAATATCACCTTTGCTAGTTTGGCGGGAAATAACCTTGGAAGAGGCTCAAATCAGCGACACTCACTCCCTTAAGGACATAAATTTTAACAAATACAATGAAAACAAGCAATTATTTTAACCCTGAACCAAAAAGATATATTTTCAGAAGTTACTGTCCATTCCCACTCAAATAATTGAATTTCTTTTATCGTACTTTTATGGTATACTTGTACATCGTTCGAAGTTTGAACTTCAAACGTATCAAAAAACATTTATAGTTATTATCACTTGGATGCGTACATGTAAAATCAATCTGTATAATATATTTAATCGCTCAGATCTTGATCCGGGTATAAAACTTTAACACTACTTTAAATGCATCCTCTCACGAAGTAATACCTACTTATAGAGCAATGATTCATAGGCTATGAATACGAAAACAAGGAACGCCTATTTCACGCTCTGTATCGCACGCGTATGCATAGAGTCAGTTAAAATCACCGAAAAGTTTTCAACATTTAGCGTTCTTATCTTTAACGACAACTTGCTCACTCACGGAGTGGTCGCCGATATCAAAGATGTTAATATGAAAGTTAGGAAAGAAATTAGTTTATTAGAATTAAATATAAAAAATACAGGAGATACCCGGGTTTGAACCAGGGACCTCTGGATCTGCAGTCGAATGCTCTACCACTGAGCTATATCCCCAGAAGTAAATCGTGAAAAAAAACTACTATATAAAGTTTCAGTTTTTAACTAAATAATCCTTTGAAAATCAAATAAAAACATCCTAAAAATAGAAACAGCTGTTTCTTGTATTCCCAGTGGAAGTGAAAAACTTTTGTTCTCTCGGGCAACATGATCGAAAACCTGGTAAAAAATCATTACAAATAATACATATCATAATTACAAGATCTTTAAAAACTTAGTGAATTTTGCTTCAAACTGAATCTAACAAATATTTTCAAAAAACTTTGATGTGTTGGAACAATTTCATGGTTCTCGTTTTAGAAAAGTTCATGTTATTTATTGGCGAAACGTTAATTTCAAAAATCTTTCTAGATCTTCAAAATCGATAATTTCAATCAATTATTACAAAACCATTATTTAAAGACGAATTTGATAGGAACGCTATAAACTCTCTCTGTAGGGCGAAAAATATTTTTACTAAGAACCTATGCGTTCGTTCTCTGATCTACTCTCTGATTCAATGATAGAATTTAATCACATCGTTTTATATTTTTCAGAACTAGTCAGACTACTTGTCTAGTCTAGAGCAGGCCTCGGCAAGCCAGGCTTGATTTTGGTGGCTTGACTTGACTTAGCTTCAGCCAAGCCAAAGGACCCTTGGCTTGACTCGGCTTTGATATCAAGCCAGGTATGCTGGCTTGACTTAGCTTGACCTGGATTGACTTGGCTTGACAAAAAACGGGGTATTTTAAGAAAAAAATTTCCAAAATTTTTAAGTTAAAATTAGTGATTTTGCTCTCAAGCACTATCTGTGGACATTTTTGAAAATTTGAGAAATCGTTGCTGTTTTTTTTATGGCTTCATAGGCGGAGTTTTTTTGAGCGCAACCCGCAATCAGACCGAATGTTCCAATTGTATGCCAGAGCCAATTGGTTGATACAAAGTCTCGTCTTTGTGTCTTACCGATCAGCTGACCAGTTAACCAGTAATAAGCGAAAACACCAGGAAATTTCAGTTTATCGAGAACTAAACATAGTATACTTTTAAAAATGTGGTTATCAAAGTAACTCTTCAACAGAAATTTTTTGGCAATGTTTATTTTGTTTTCTGACACCACCTGGTGGCTGGAAGGAGCACTTTTTGTATTACAGTACAGTGCATCTAAACGGACAGTTTGGTCTTTCTCTTGGAAATTTCTCTTGAAAAGTTACCCAGGTAAGTACATTATCAGGTCCACATAACATTGAACTGTATAAATACAAAAAAGAGCTCCTTACCACCACCAGGTGTTGTTAAGTGTCAGAAAATATTGCCAAAAAATTTAGCTTGAAAAGTTACCCCGATAAGCACATTTTGAAAGGTATGTTTAGTTTGCGATTGACTGAAATTTACCGGTGTTTTCGATCATTACAGGTTAACCGGGTATTCGATCGGTAAGAGACATAGACGAGACTCTGTATAAAACAAATAACTCTAGGATACAATTGAAATTTTTGAATCGTATGTAGCGTTTTCGAGAACATTTGCTCCGATTGCGGGTTGCCCTAAAAAAACCCCGCCATAGTTTGATCTTTTAAAAGATGTCAAGCCAAGAAAAACTCAAGCCAAGTCAAGTCAGTGAAATTTTTTTTAGTCAAGCCAAGTCAAGTCAAGCCAGTAAAAATTGCTGGCTTGCCGAGGCCTGGTCTAGAGGATCACACTTTTTTCTTCTCTTTCATTCTTCACACCAACAACCTCCTTTAGGTGTTTAGACCGAACCGATCTAAAAGAGAACAAAGTTATGACGTTCGTTTGTCCATGTTTTCTCAGTAGATTCCAAAACACTGCAATAACCTGAATCAAACGAATCTTGCTTTGATTTAGCAAAACTGAGGCTAGAGTCGCTAATTGACACAAAACCATTTTCCGTTTTTTCCTTTTTTGTATCTCATTTATTTCTCACTCTTGAAAATAAAATATACCGAAACGTTGAAAATACAATTTTTAAATTGTCAAATTAAAAGATAATCTAATTCAGTATCTGAAAGTTGGTGTGAATGGTGGAATTTGATTTTACCGTATAATTTGAGATTGTTTCAATGAGGTAATAATAAGGTTGGGTATAAGGTTGGGTACAATTTTTTAACCGGCTGAAATTTTACCGTATCAATTTATAATTTACTCATAAACCAGTCATGGTGATCGATCATTTGGTCTTTTGGACCAATTTTGTCCATGAAATTTGGTTAAGATTAAATAACTATTATCACCGACAAATTCACAAAACAGTAAAAACTTTTTTTTTAATTAGTTTAATAAGCCCCCAATAAAATGCATCAGCAAATTCTCGAAAGAATTCGCCACTTGAAACTACAGAGCGGAAAATACAGAGCGTTTTCATCGGTTCTAGATACGGCTCCAGTTCACACTTATGTGATTTGAGTAGGCCTCACTTGGGACGATTATGCACTTGGGACCAGAGTATCAAATGGAACGGAACAAAACGGAACGCGTTCCGTTCCGCGTGGAACGCATAACGGGTTCTCACGGAATGGAACGCGGAACGCGACCCCCGTTCCTTCGGAATCCGGCGCTCCGTTTTTATTTATTTTTCGAAATTCTAGATTTATATTTTATATAAATATTTCTATATTTTTTAAATTTCATTTTAAACAAATTTCGAAATGAATCGAAATAAGATATGTTGAAATTTCACTCCTAAAAAAATATTCTCGAAAGTGAAACTTAAAATTCGTTTTTTAATCAACTCGTCATAAAATTTGAACCTAGTATACGAAAAAATTTTAAGGGCTATTTTTAGATTCACATTGTTGAATTTTAAAATTTATTGGAAGGAGAAGTTTATGCGATCATTTCTTCCATCACTTTTGGCTGATTTAAAGTGGCTTTAGCCTTTCAAAAGCCTCGGAGGGTTAACCCTCGGAATCACAGAGCCGATATATCGGCTCAAGCCTACCTAAAACTTTTTGAAGAAAGCAAAAAAATGTCGCAGAATTGTTTCTTCCAAAAACATAATAAAGAATTTTGCGGCGATTCCAAAAATAATACTCATTTTTAGTTTGAATATTTGGTTCAAATACTACGATAAAAAAATATTTCAAAACTAGACATCAAATAAAAATGTGAGATAAGCCAGTTTTTAAAAAAGGGTTTTGTGCATGCATAACAGTTAAATAAAGAAAAATCGGTATCTAGGGACAGATATTTTTTATTAAAAGTGAAATTTCAAATTTTTTAATTAAAGTATCCCATGAAAAAATGTATTTATTAGACGATTTGAATTAAGAAATTTCAAAAGTCAAAAATCGGTTTCAATGTGTTTAAGCTATCTTGTGGAGAAACATAAATCGACAAAATTTCAATGAAGATTTTCTTAAAAAATCCAAAATTTTGTGTAGAAATTGTTTTCGAAGTTTGTTCTCTAAAAATATATGTAAAATTAGCAAAAATTAAGAACAAATCAAATTTTTAGAATTTTGAATATTCAATCAAATTAATTTGTTAATCATAATAAATAGAAAAGTTTAAAATAAGTTAAAAATAAGTAGACTCAAAAAAGCTCGAATCAAGCCAAGCCAGTCAAGCCAATCCAGTGGATGCCGAAGTCTAGTGACTAGACTCTAGTCCCAAGTGCCTATTGGTCCCAAGTCCGCCATATTGGTCCCAAGTCCGCCATATTGGTCCCAAGTCCGCCATAATGCTGATTTCAAGAAAACGGAAATAATTTTTTTCCAACTTTTTTTCTTGCTAAATTTTAGCACAGAAACTAAAAGTGCCTCGAAAATAAATGTAATCTGAGCTGGTCGATTTTTGCCGTTCCTATCAGGGATCGGTTTTTTTCAAAATTTGACCAGGTCGGGTCGATTTTTTGTCTGAAATTTTCCAGGTCGGGTCGGGTCGAACGCCGACCCGAGTACTTTTTCGTCAGGTCGAAAAAACCTGCGTTCCGGGTCGAAATTTCCGACCCGGAAAAATCCGATCACTGGTTCTTACCCTGATTTATACAATTCAGAAAGAAATTTCAAGAATTTTCGTGTTTTGTTAAGTTTTCTTTGAAAAAAGGCAATTCAAGTGACCAGTAATTATAGAATGTCAAAAAAATATATCTAGAATACGGTGAATGAATGAGTCGCAATCGATTACTCGGGCCCGATTTTTCCGGAAATGATATTTTGTTCGGTTAATTTATCGAAGAAATTTTTTATTTGAATTGTTGTCTGATATTTTCTGGGTCCAGTTGAGATGAGCGTCCACCCGGTACTTTTTCGACGCGGCAAAAGAACGAGAACTTTCCAAGATCGAGTCGAAAATTTCGACTCTGTCGATTCGTAAAAATTTGATCGCTGAGGTCAACCTTGATAATTTTCAAAAAAATCCGATCCCGGTTATTATAATTGAAATTAAATTATTGATTGTATCCTGATAAAGTAAAGTATTAACTATTGAGCCAAAGTATTAATATCTGCAATTTTTTGAAGACTTGAGGACAAAACTTACCCAAGATGCAGCCAACTCATTGTTTTGTAAATTTTCTGGATTGTGGTCGACGCAAAATATTCCCATATCATTTGAAATGAAACTTTCTCCAGTTTTGAATCGCTTTTGACATAAACCACAAAAAAAGCATTTGTGATGAAACTTAAAGAAAAATTTGATTCATATTTGTTCTTGTATGTTCTACATTCTGATTACATGAATTCCGTGTCATAGAATCAAAATTTTAATTTTGGCTATTTTGACGAGGGAATAAAATCCAATAATCTGAAATTGCGAAGTTCTGACCAGGGGTCGTCATAACTTAATCGGATTGGATCGACTTTTTTGCAATCCGAACTAATCAGGTTTTTATAATTTGCAATCCGATCAGGTTTTTTCAAACTGTATGCCGACCCCTGGTTCTGACACTGATTTTTGAACTTTCAAAAACCTTAATTTCTGTATATGACAAAATGGCCGTAATTGAATGTTTTCGATATACTCATCAAATAACCAAAATAGGACACGCTCTCACTTATATATTCAACTACCTTTTTAGCTTTGGCTTTCTGTATTATTTCTCCAGGTCTTATAAATTTATAGCAAAAACTGCATAAATTATTACTACATTTGTGTTCGTTTCGATTACAATTGAGCTGACAAAAATCTTCTCTGCAAAGTAAATTTCCATTTTCCACAAAACACGAATCTGAATTAAAACAGTTTAATAGCAAGTTCATAATTTTGTAGCAAACATTTATTCCCACTTTCTTTCATTTTACGATTTTATTTAATTTCAGATGATCAGAACGAGCTTCTTTTAGAACTGTGGAAGACAACGATAAGATTTGGAAAAAATTTCTTAGAAATTCAGTAATTTAAAAAACAATAGTGAATAATATTTGAGGAGAGTCGTCCGTTAATTGAGGAGAATTCTCCCCGCTCTGCCTGAAATTATGCAAAATCATCGGTTACTTTCTGTGTAGACAATTTAAATGTTTTTATCGAAGGAAACTATGAAAATAATAAGAGTTAAATTAATTTTTGCATCAAAATTTGAAGGTGTTAAAATAAAAATTCAACCGCAATTTCTTCATACCTGAAAAATTAAAGTCTATACAAAGTTAGGCAAAAAAATTGTAAGCTATTTAGTTTAAGTTCACATGTTACGTAACAAGATAACAATGAGAAAATATGCTCCTCATAAGTTTTTTTTAAGTGTTCGAGCGGCCCTAATTAAGAAACGTAGTGTGTTTTTAAGTAGTTGGGCCGGGATATTTACAAATGTGTTTCATGGGGGATTACAAATGTGTGAATAGGGGATATAGATGGTGTCGTAAAAATTTTGACGGAAATTAATGAAGGAGATCAATTTTTGAAAAACTGGTTTGATTCAATATGCTTATAAACACAATAACCAATTTTTCATGAGTAGTTTAACAAAATCACATTTTTGATTAAAAATTACTTGGAAAAAATTTCAAAAAAGTTTTGGGATTTTTCTAAGTTTTTTTAATATTTCTGAGGACAAAATGGAGATCGTTAAACCCAATTAAATATTTACGCTGCTGTTATTTATCATGCACCAGAAAATAAGTTGGAGACCCTACAAACTCCATTATAAATTGTCGAATTTATATTTTTGGTCTTACATAACTAAAAATTGACTGTGAATTGATGAAAAGTCATACTTGGATGCATAGTTGGGTGTCACCACCATAGTTTAGCAAAATTATAATTTCTTGGATCGGATTGGATAGTGTGACTCGTTGCAAACATTTGATCAGATATTTTTTTCAATTAATTATGTTCTCACACAGTCTTTGAAAATAAAGCAACTAAAATTCGAAAAAAATGGCCTTGGCAGAAAAATCGGATCGCAAACCTAGTCAAAAAAATAGTAACTGATCGATTTCCGATAAAATTGTTACAACTCCTGGTCAACACAATTTCACGCATCTACTCTATCTTTTAAACTTTCTCAAAACCTGAAGATAAGACCAGGTGTCTTGGTTCAGGTAATGTTTGTTGAATTGTCCAAGGTATAGCCGTAATGAATTAACATAAAATGTTCACTTGAATTATAGCTCTAAAGTTAGATCACCTTGGATTTTCTTGCTTTCTGGCTACGAGAATATTTTTCATCCGATGATATAAAAGAGAATCTCCCTTGGAGATGCAATATTTTGGTGTTGTACGTTTGAAAATGTACTTTTCCATTTTCATAGCTATCGTGAATTTACGATGCTAAAAAATCGATAAGTACCTTGTTAATTATCCAGGTATATTTCGATTCATAAAATATAATGGAATTATTTATATTTTCAGTCTTAATTGTACTTAGTTCACTTTCAATAGATAAAAAATATTTTAAGCAATTTCTCATTCTAATTTTGTTTCTCTCATGAAATCTTACATTCATTTTTTTTTCAAGAAAACTTTTGTGATGCTATCCTTTCCTAAATATATGTGTTCATATTTTTTTCACTTTATTTAGTTGCATTGTTCTACAAATATATTTTGTCAAATATATTAAGATATTAAGTCCCGGAAGAGAAGACTATTTTAGTAAATCAAGCCAAAATTTTAGCTTGATTTACTAAAATAGTCTCCTCTTCCGGGATTTAAGATTCTGATATAAGATTCTTAAAATATCTTAAGATTCTGTCTATCAAAAATAAGAAATACGAGTTTCTCGAAGTTTTTCACGCCTTCCTAACTATCAGAAAAATTTTAATGCATTGGTTGATTTCAAAGATAGGGAACACACTTTTGAGGAAATTTTTGAATTTTGAAAATAGAAAATTGGTAGGTTTGTTAAACATCAAATGAGTCGACGAGCCGGAATTTGAGGTCGGTCACATGTCTAGAATTTGTTTAATTCTTTCATGAACAGCAAAAACAGCAAAGCTTGTACAGCTTCGTTATGGCCTTTGGTATTATAAATAACAAATCTGGAAACATTTTTGGAATTTTTGAACAAGTCCGCATGGTTTTTTTCTTTGTTGAAATTCGGTCTGAGTAGCGGTAGAGAGCAAAACATTAAAAATCAACGAAATCGAATTTATAAGGACGAAAATGATAGCAGAGTCCTTATATTTCTATGGAAGACAGTTTGTTGGAAAAGATAATGTAATAGGACTCTAAATTTTTGTCATAGACAACCTTTTTCAAAAAACTGTCTGCCATAGAAATATAAGGAATCTGCTATCATTTTCGTTGTCATTAATTCAATTTTGTCGATTTTGATGTTTTGCTCTCTACCGCTACTCAGACCGAATTTCAACAAACAAACAAAAATAACCATGCGAACTGTTTGAACAATTCAAAACATGTTTTCAGATTTCTAATTTTAATACCAAAGACCATAACAAAGCTGTTCAAGCTTTGCAGTTTTTGCTGTTCATGAAAAAATTAAACAAGGTTTAAACACGTGACCGACCTTAAATTACGGCTCGGCGACTTATTTTTGATGTTTAACAAACGTACCAACTTTTTTTCAAAATCCAAAAATTTCCTTAAAAGTGTGTTCCTCTTTGAAATCAACCAATGAACAGACAGTTTCCGGATGTTATAACTCGTAATGAAAACCATTATTTTGTCTCCTATTTATGTGACGTTTTTCGATTTAAAAACTCATATTTCTTACTTTTCATCTTGTTTACATTAAATTGACAATTCTACGCTCAAAGATACGCAACATAATTCCCACGCATCAAAAAATCGATAAGTTAAATTGATTTTTAGGAACCAATTTACATCGAAAATAAGCTCAAATTTATCAATAATTCATGGAAATAAGTATTTTTGTAACTTTCTTTCTAAATTGAGTTGAATGTTCTGAATTATAATTTCCAAAATTTGTCCGAAGTTTGATAGAAAAAATTAAATACCTTGGTTAATTATGTAATTTCATGCAAAGTAACTTACCATCATAACTAAGTGGTTTCTGACATTGTGAACAGAAAGTACAGCTGGCATGAGCTACATTATGAACTGATGAATCGATTTTTATGTTAAGATTATATCTAAATTACCGACCTGAATGAGGAACTGTTCTCGAATGATAATCTCGCGCCTTTGCGAAGAGTGGTTTTCTCACCTGGGAGCGGAAAAATTAAAAAATTGGAATTGCATTGATTCTAAAATATCCCTTTATCACACTTTGATTAATAAATAAAGGTGAAAACGACCCATCCGACTAAGTTCCGAGAAAGCTCAGACTGAGCTCAAATATTTCGAGAAAAATAAATTGAAAAAGAGCCCGAATCATACCATTGTTCCAATTTGTTAACAAAAAATGATAATTAAACAATTGAAGTTATCTTAGCAACAAAAATGATCTGATTCGGATCCATTTTTTTGTTTTATTGTTCAGTTTGAGCTTTCTAAGAACTTAATATAACAAGTTGTTTTCAAAAGCCGAATTATGTAAAATTTTTGACTAATTCACCTTCCTTTATTAATCAAAGTGTGATAAAGGGATACAGATTTTTTTTGATTGGTCAGCAGAACTGTAATGTCAAATTATCTTAAAAAGTAAATTAGAATTTCCATGATATGTTCGCGCATGGACGATATTGCATAAACATTGCTCAAATCCCTTATAATATCAGACCTACAATAAAAAACTTTATCTTCCAATAAAAAGACCGTCTTGGGCTTTTTGTAGTGAATGTAGGCGTCCTTTTTGTTTTGTTTAAGTATAGATATATAAATATATATATTATCATTTTTAAAAAATAGGTTGGTGTTATCAGCGTATTGTATCGCACGCGACTCGAGGGCAGATGAGCGAGATGTGTGAACTTCTTATTTAAATTATTTTTACATCTCAGCTTAGCTAAATTTTTCAAATTTCTACCCAATTAAAACTTGAGAAATGTGTTTTTTTACTCAGACTCTTGCTCTGTTAGGGATTAGTTTTGTGGAGGGATGTATCCTCAACCGTTTCAACTTTTTCAACCAGGGTGTGCGAAGGTTTATCCCATTATAAAAACTTGGATTTAAATAAACAATGGAAAAAGCCTTTATATTAATAACTGGGCAAAAAATCCAAAAAAATAACTGAAAATTTCCCGAATTTTTGTTTTATTTGACTTTCTGATATGCTAATTTTTGACACACATTTTTCCTCTTCAATATGCAGCATATTATATGCTAAAACTAACACAAAAGAGCATTCACATCATGAAGAGATGAAAAGTTTATGGGATTGTGAGTTTCTGGAAAGCCTCTTAACTTTGGCTCTTTTTTCGTGTTCTTTTAAAATTGAGGGGTAGTATTCTCATAAAAATTAAGCTTAAAATTAATTACACACTTAATAGACGCAATTCAAACAATTTATTGTGGTCTCGTTGTCAGACAACAGCAGGTTAGTTCCGCTGAAGCTTGTCAAAGTCGCAAATTTTATGATTTTATGTATAAATGGATCTTACAGTTTATATCCGAATGAATAATTCCTGCCAATAATAATGGCCACCTGGCTGATCATTTCTTGAAACCTTTGACCTCGGTGATAGCTTGGCTTTTTAATGAAAATCCACCTAGGTACTATTCTTATCGGCTGAAATAACCTTTGCAGCAATTTTTATTTTGCAAGTTTATAAAACAAATACTGTATTAGTCACCCTAAATCATCTATGTTCTATTTTATCTGACAAAACCATAATTTTTATAGAATACAGTGAATTTTATTCCGAAATTTTATTCCTTAGGAATGTAACACTTTATACAATAGAGTTACAATAAACTAAATTTTTAGATCAATTGTAATATTCTTGTATAAATAAAAACCACTGAAATTGACCACATGAAATACCTTGAGCGAGGGAACCTGATGTCGGAAAACCGCGATACCGCAATCAGGTGTTTTCATATGTACCCTTTTATGTACCCTTTTACAATATCCGAAATATTTGGGCCCTCCTACTTAATAACACACTACGTTCACTACATAAGGCCAAAATATTCTAGATAGTGAGACAATGGAATATATTTGGCATCATATATGAATTTCACACGCAGAGTTTTTGCGGACACTTCCTTTTTAAGATCGACAATGCGAGGCGAATCTCAGCCTCATAAGGCAACACGAATTATTTAAGTTTTTTCAAATAAGCGTCAAGAATTTTATTTTTTTTAGTTAAAAAGAGGAACTCGTGTTAAACCGCGGTTCACTAAGTAGTTGGGGTCAGAGGTAATCAGTTGATCATCAGAATTTACAGTTCAAAGTTAAAGTCTAAAAATTCCGTATTCCAACTTAAACCGCAAGTGTCAACTCACTTAGATATCGTATGTTATATCACTATTTGTTCTGTCTCTCAAAAACATAAAAAAATTCGAACTCAATTTAAAAAAAAACGGCAAAAAATCACGTAAAAATGAAAGATTTTTCATTCAGTATAAAATTTTCATTTCTTTCAAAAACAGTTCATTTTAAATCGATCACCAAACCCTGTATTGTTTCCCACCATCGTGAAATATTTATCCTCCACAACTTCACTGCAGCAAAAGCAGATCTTGTTCATCTTATCCTCCGATTGTTTGTGGTTAAATTTCTAGTGAGAGTGATTCTCTGGTTAATTCTCCGCGATAAAAACTTAAATTTACCGTGTAATATTCAAGACACTTGGTGGATTTCAATAAATATATATCTCATCATATCGTTTTATACTATGCTGGCGCTTTTTATCTTTTTTGATTATAAAATTACTTTGCGAGCCGTTTTGACTCACTAAAGGTGCGACAGGATTTTATAGTATTTGCATTTTATATTCATATGTCAATCGGCGGCCTGCTTAATTGATAGAAAATGCATAGCTCTTCCTTATTAACCTTTTAACTGTCAATTTTCAATGATATTAGAAAAGAGATGAAAAAGTGAAAATTGGAACTTAAATATTTTATGTTAATTGAGAGGAAGTATTTAAATTTTTTCCATGCTATCGATTTTTGAAATCAACTCTTTGGTTAATAAGTTGGCTTCCGATAGGACTTATGCAAGCTGTAACCAATCTTAGTTCTGGTGTATAGTGAGATAATGACCAGAACAAATAACCCTCGAGAGTTTTGAAGACTATTCTATTAAGGAAAAAAGTTTAGAGACGATTATTTTGAAATAAGTGTAGTAAAAATAAAAATCTTTTTCGTGTCATCACTGAATTTTACGTCGCGGCTAAGCATCAAAAATTTGAGCCGAGGATGAACCGATCCCAATGAATTATAAAAAACTTATTGAAAGTTTCAAAAAGAACCGCAGGTGGGTCAATTATTTACACAAGAGCGCAAAATCGATCACAATAATTTTAATCAATTTTTCTCTTTAGCGGCCATGATGTTTATAGATGAATTCTATAATTTTTTTGAAAAATAAGTGGCTCAGTTCATTTTTTGGCAACTCGGATAAAAAGACATGATTTTATTAAACTTTACAAACTTGAAAAAAATTATAAATGCCAGGTCATAATGTGAAACTTTGTTTGGCATAAGTACTCATACTGGTTGACTTTTCGGTTTCTCATCATGAGGAGAATCTCATGGTTTAAAACCATTGGTTTTTAACTAACCGAAAAAAGAAGTCACGTGTCAGAGTTGTTCAACACGGGGATTCTCATCTTTCTTGGAGAAAATGACACATATGAAATATGCATCAAGAAACCGATAAAAAATTCATCACTATTGTAAAAAAGGGTAAAATAATAATACTAACAAAAAAAACGGTTATAGTATAACCGTTATACGTCTAAATATTATTTTTTGCTATGAAATCTGCAAAGAGTTTTTGAAGAAATTAATTACGTCTAAAAATAGTTAAAGCGAACAAAGAAAACTCGTTCTATTGTCGCACACTAAGAAGTAACCAATAACTGATTTAATTAAAAGTTCCGACTAAATTATCTTGTGACTTAAGGGGGTATATCTGTCTGATTAAATAAAGGCCTCAGAGGCTTTTAAATTGCTTCAAATTGATACGGGGTGATAATTAAGTGTACTAAGAACCCAATAATCAAAATTTTTATGGTGGTTCCTAATTTGACATATTATCGACAAAATTTTAGCTAAACAAGGCTTCAAGGATATAATTCAGGTGAGCCAGTTTGTAGAACTAGCTTTCATCTTGTGTTTAAAATGTACCAAAATTTTTTGCATGCATACATCCCCAGACACATAAGCGAGACAGGGAGACCTAAGTCAAAACGGAAAATCTATCTCCTCTCAGGCTTTATTTTGAAATAAACCTAAATTGTTATATAACCTGTATAATTAGTATTTAAAACTTCTAATGAGCCGTTTTTTCAATTTTGACCCCAAACTCAAAATATGATTTTTTCAAGGTCACGTGAAAAAATTTCCGAAAAAAATGTGCTTTGATTTTTTCGAACGTAGGCTCATAAGAAAGCTGGGAAAACACTGAAAAGAAAGTTGGCTTACGTCAAGTCGAAATTTTGAAGTTTTAGTGGCCAAATTTAAACATGCGCTATTTTGTACTTAATTTTGAAAAAAATACTCAGAAAAAAACCGAAAAAACTTTTAAATTTCGAAAATTTTTTGTTCTTACTTTTCGTTTTTTTGAAAAATGGGCATTTAAGGTAGTTGAAAATGACAAAAATCGTCATTTTCTCACAAATATTTTTTGTAACAATCCTAGAACTTTCAAAGCTAGTTTTTCGTACACGAGTAGTCCGCACTGTGTTGTCTATAAAAAGACAAAAAAATAGTCCTTGACCCCCGCCCAGAAAGTTATGACAGTTTCCGTATACCCCGCAAGATTGAGATGCCGAAAAATCAAATTCATCGTAAAGTATACTGAAAAGATGCTCAATCATCGACTTTTTGGAAACTGTATAAGCAACTTTATGTCTTAGATGACCACATTTGGCACTAGAGGCGTTTTATTGTTTTGGTGTCAACAGAATAACAAACCAAGAATGTACTGCCTGAGTTTTTTTTAATTGGGCGATTTTTTTCTCCAGTCGGTTAGACAGCGTTTGCCTGGAGAAAAAAATCGCTCAAAAAGTCACGTGTTACCAATGACTCATATGTTATGCCCAATTTTGACGGTAATTCAATCTCCCTGTCTAACCGACTGGAGAAAAAAATTGCCCAATTAAAAAAAACTCAGGCTGTATAAGAAAGGCCAACATTCAAACTTAATAAAGATCGCCATATGATATTATATTAGATCGCCATATGGAATTTCCGGGAGTTTAATTTGTATCTCTTTCACATAAAACACTCAAACTTTTGCGGGTCGCTGATCAATCGAAAATAAAATTTGCTCGGAAGTCACTTTTGAGCCCAAAAATGAAACTGCAGGGTTAAATTAGTCAAGAAAATATAAATTTGGAAATTTTACAAAATTGGTAAAAAGACTTTTGAAGGTAGTCTGAATGGCCAAAATTAAGATTTTTTTTGAATTTTCTGATATATTGCTGTTCTAACTGAGATTTTTTTTCCCAAAAAATAAAATATTCTAAGTTATGCGAGCTAAGTGAACCCTGCAAGCGGATCTCAATTTACGTGACCAATTAAACTCTAAATTTTGCGAACGGCGAAATTAAAACCACATTGAGTCATCCAATCACAGTGGATTTAATCTGTGATGAGTACTTCAATTGTAACTTGAATTGTAAAATCTTCAAGACTAAAATCAGTCGGAAACAATTAATACGTATTGTTCACATGTTTATAAACGTATAAACCCCTGGAATCACAGTAAAAAAGTTCCGCCAAGGCACCAGAGCCGATATATCGGCTCTACTTTAAACGTAGTTTACAGAAAGCTTAAGGGTATGGTGGTTCCTAATTTTACATATTCTCGATAAAATATAAGCCAAACAAGGCTTCAAGGATATTATTCAGATTAGCCAGTTTGTGGAACTAGCCTTCATCTTGCGTAAAACATGTGTCAAATTTTTTTTGCATGCATACACTCCCAGACACATAAGCGAGACAGGGAGACCTAAGGCAAAACGGAAGACCTATCTCCTCTCAGGCTTTATTTAGAAATAAACCTAAATTTTAACATACTCTGTATAATTAGTATTTAAAACTTCTGAGGAGCGTTTTTGTCGATCAGTGCTATATTATTTCTAGAATATGCGATAAAACACCGTTTTTTCGACTTTGTTCATCGGAAAATCTATCTACTTCTAGATTAAATTTTAAAATTCACTCAAATTTTTGCAAACGGTAGCTCGAAATAAATAAAAACTTCTGAGGAGCCTTTTTTTACAATTTCGACCCCAAACTCAAAATATGAAATTTCAAGGTCACGTGAAAAAATTTCCGAAAAAAATGTGCTTCGATTTTTTCGAAAGTGGGCTCAAAAGAAAGCTGGGAAAACACTAAAGAGAAAGTTGGCTTCCGTCAAGCCGAAATTTTAAAGTTTTAGTGGTCAAATTGAAATATACGTTATTTTGTACCTAATTTTGAAAAAAATACTCAGAAAAAATCAAAAAAACTCAAAATTACGAAAATTTTTTTGTTCTTATATGGGTTGTTTCGTGCTTTGAAAACTAAACGACTTGATTTGGTGCATTTGTATGACATAATAACTGCGGAAAATGTAGGAACCACCATACCCTTAAGGTAGTTGAAGCTTCAATTATTTTTGCAATAGGAATTTGAAAAGTTTAATTTTTGCATCAATTATTTCAAATTCTAGAATTTTGATTTTTAGTTATAGAAAATATAGTTGGAATATCAAGGTGTAGCATATCACGTGATACGTGTTCATCGTAGTTTTCACAAATTTTATTTTTATGGGTACCAACGCCAAAGTATTTGCCCTACGTCACACTTAAATTCGATTCGATTTATGTATCATCAACCAAAAGTAATTTCTAAAAAAGTAACAAAAAAAGATGAAAAAAACACAAATTTCTATGAAAAATGGCAAATTTTTCAAATAAAAGCAGATTTATACACTTTTTATTATCATTTTTAACTTCATATCCCTTTAAAACCTTTTGCTAAATCTGAGAGATGTGGGTTGAGGGATCCAATCCTGACACTCCTAAGACCCCTCCTAGCCACTCATGAGGCCGCTTTTCAGCCCACATCTCTCAGATTAGGCAAAAGGTGTCAATGGGACATAGTAATCAAGTGACAGTGTGGACACATTTTGATTGATTAAATTAATTTTGATAATAAATAATTTTTTAATGGAATACTTAAATTGAAAATTTTGAAATTTCACTTCTAAAAAAAATTATCTGCCCCAAGATACGAATAAATTTCATTGTTAAATGTGTTGTATGCACAAAACGCTTTCCTGAAAACTGGATCATCTCACATTTGTATTTGATGTCTAGTTTCGAAATAATTTTTCCGGAAGTAAAACTTCGGTGAAAAATCTCAAAAAATCAACTCCCTGTGATATTCGAACCAAATATCCAAAAACAAATTAGTATTTATTTCGAAATCACCGCAAAATTCTTTATAATGTGTTCGGAAGAAACAATTCTGTTACAATAGTAGGCTTGAGCCGATATATCGGCTTTATGATTCCAAGGGTTAAGCTCTCTGATATCAAATCAATATGAAAATAATTTAACTAAGCCAAATCGTTATTCAATCTTTCATTCTATATTTTATTTTTTACTTTCAAAAGTCTCATTATCAGTTTAGGCATAAATCAAATGTTTATTGATTTTTTTACCTACTCACTGTAACTGACAGTCTGTGAGACTCTCACAATTTTATTGCCTGCCCAATATCATCAAATTTCCCGAAATCGCCAAAAAAACCTAAGCTATTTCCCGATGTTTAGCTAAAATACTTCCAGTGCCAATATCGCCGAATTTATTTGAGATACATATTCCAAATTACTTTGCGGGCGTGATGAATGACGTTATTGTCATGATTTCTCAAATTTACTTTTTTCAAATTTAATTGCGTTTGGTAAAGTATTAAATTCTTTGCATTTTGGTGATTCACTTTAATCAAACCTATGGTCAAACTCCTTAAAGAATATAAAAATGTTTGACATATATGACGCCGTTTCGAACGCCTACATATTTTTTTATTTTTCGGATGAGAAAGTTATTTCTGTCCCATATATCGCCGAATGTGCCAATATCCCGGAAATTTTTTGGCAAAAAACTTTCGGCGATATAATATCGGCGATATTCCCCCCGCCCCGTATATTATAGAAAAGTAACATAAGATTTTTTTGACAAATAACGACTAAAAATTTACTTTTTGAATCTTACTGCAAGCCAACTTGAACACAAAACTTTAGTTCAATTTGTTGATTTGTATAATAAATACCACTAATAAACATTTATAACCATCGAAAAAAAAACTATAAAAATAGAATTTTACCAAAACACTTATTTTCAAATTCGTTCAACATATTTATTTTGAAAAAGCGTTTTATTACTAGTTTTCTCTGACAAACCTCACTCTCAGATAATTTTGGAATTCATTATGGAATATTTAAAAATATCGGTTTTGGCCCATAACTTATGGGTGCACTAGCGCCAGTGTTAATAAAAACCAGTATCGGAATTTACGCTTTACGACTTAATAACAGCTAATGGATGAATTATAATTATCATTTATCTAGCGTATAGTTCAACTTTATAGTTGCACTGTATAGCCTGACCAGTTAAGTTTCACTTCAAAGACGATTCAGTGTAGCACGTAAGTGTACTTTTTTAAATAACGAATACGTTACTTTATAAGTTACTAGAATACAGATTTAAAATGGTTAGCACAAAAGATTGCATGTCCCAGGGTTTCAAAAACGTCCTCTTTACACCATCAAGTGGTGTCGTATGTGAAAAAAATTAGTCGAGAGATTATATCTGTGAAAAATACCCACATGAGTATATTAATAGGTTCATTTTAGTTCCAGTGTCGAGTCGAAACTGTCGACAAAGTGCTTTCTGCATCACCAGGGGGTGTTGGGCAGACCTGGGCAAGTTAAAGGTAGTTTTCTTGCTTGACTCAACCAGACAAAAAAAATTCGTTGGCTTTGCTTGACAAGGCAAAAAATTCGTTGGATTGGCTTGACCGGGCAAAAAATTTTGTTGGCTTGACCAGTAAAACCAATTTCGTTGGCTTTACTTGACTATTTAAGAACCAACATTTTTAAAATGATAGAAAATCTCAGGGACATGTGGAAAAGACCAAATTACATCGATATACTCGGCGATAACCTTGGTCAAGCCAAAGGTTCTCTAGCTTGTCTTGACTCGATAAAAAATCTCTCTGGCTTGACTTGACTGAAGTCAAGCTAGTCAAGAAAAGCCAGTGTGTGCCTAGGTCTTGTGTGAAAATAAATATTCTCGAACTTTTTTCTTTTCAAAAGTTAATCCAATTAGTACATCTATAAGTTCTTATCTGGTCCATGTGCTGTTTTAACTGCATATAACTGACATTTGCATCACAATAATGCATCTCCGGTCTAATAAGAAAATTTTAAAAGTCACAAAAATTTCGACAATTAAAAATAAGGAGAACTTCCAAGGGTCTGTTCCGATATTTCACTGGCCAAAATGATACTTCTCCATAATATTTTTTTGTCTCTGTGCTCCAGACACAATTATGCAGGTGGGAGTTGATCTATGGATACGGTGAATAATTTGACGATTTGGAACTGCGTGCATAGAACGCCATGATCGTTTTTGATTTCGTCAATTGTTGGGATGAATTAGAAAAGTAGTAATTTTTTTATTTTGATAAAACTTAAATATTTCAAGAGAGTTGATTTTTTTATAACGAATAAATTAATAGGGGTCGGAATTTTTAGTTTAAATAATTTTTCATGGCCTGATCATAAGTTTTCGAAGGCAAAAAATGACGTTTTTCTGTAAAATAAGTAATAAATTTTAAAGAAGTTCCAAAATTTTATTATTTTTTTGTTTAGTTATAATGAGTTTTTATAACTTATTCCTTCGTTTCTTCTCAAAGTTAAAGCAGTCCGTAAATAACTTTTTGTGTGGTATTTTTTCAGAGAGTTCATCAATAATTATTATTTTGTTTCCACCGTTATTATTTGATCGAACATTCTCCTGCTTCACAGCTTTTTTGCTGAATTGTCTTGTTTTTGTATCTTCAAAATCAAAGCAATTCCAACTTAAAAAAATTGATTTTCCACATGGTTTTTTGATTGGTCAAAATTGACTCATAATAAGTGACTTAAAAAAACATTCACATGCCTGTAGATTACTGTTTTTCTTAAATGTTGCAATAATCCAGTTGAAAAAAATCAAAACTTCAAATGTTATAAGACAATCGTCAAAGAAAAAACATCACTTTTAAACGGTCCCAGTCGGTCAAATTTTTAAATAATAAATAAAATGGTTTCTTGCAAGATATTTTTAAACCAAAGCCGGTTAGCAGTAACGACTGATAAATAAAAAACGGCGACCAGTGGTTTTTGGGAAAGTAGCAATGTTCGAAGTAGCCATAAAAATGACAATAATATCATCAAGATATCAGTTCGTATTAAAACTGCAAGGAGGTCGAAAATTCGGATTACAACCCAAGACAAAGTTCAGTTTGCTATTCAAAAAATTAAAGTATTATCTAAGCTTGAGATTTATTATCATACTCATGGATTTAAGGATTTTAAACAAGTTCCAAGTTGAACACAGATTGACGAAAGTCCAGAAAAACTCAGTTTTCAGTTTATGGAATAAAAAATTTAAGATTATGATTGCATTTTTTTACGCTGATAAGGTGAGATTACAAAGCTAAAATATCAAAATAGTTTAAATGCTCTGTGGTCGTAAAGTTCAGTTTAACAGACAAAGTTCCTGAATGTTAGAGACAAGTTATTTAGAGACCACCTTTCAATTGGTGAGATAGTAAATCGGCTATTTAGTGAATCGGCTATTTAGTAAATCGGCTATTTAGTAAATCGGCTATATTTACTAAATATTGAGTTGTATTCATTTTTGGGGAACGAGATTAGCGGAAATCGCTCAGAAATACTATTTTACGTACATGTTTCTGAAAAAATATTTGAAAAAATAATCAATTTATTTAAAATCTTACCTTTTCAATTATTGTTGATGGCGTTTAATTTTGTACGGCAATATAACAAAGTTATTTTAGAGTAATTTTATGTTTTTTCTATTTTAATTAGAAATATACTTATGAATTTTTAAGGCGGAAAAATTGAAAAACTTTCCCTTTTTAACACAGGTCACTGGTTAAAACACATGATCACTGGTTTTGAAAATAACCGTTGAATCGAGTATGACTGGATGAAAGAATCTGTTGTAAGGAGCGATTAGGTCGAGCGACTTATTCGCGCCATATGCGAAATATGATATTTCAAATATTTCAAATATCCGACTAGAAATGTCGGGCAACGTAGTTGGTTAACACGCTAGAATCATGACGTCGTTGATGATAGAGCCTCGGGTTTGAGTCCCGGCTTGTATTTCCACCATTTTCAGGAATTATGATACCTTACAATGGACGACAATAGTGGCACCCTCAAGCTAGAAACCTTGATCTAGTATTCTGGATTCTAGAGTGGTTAAACCGACAGGGCTAATTGTGGGATAGTATGAAAACTTTAGAACTGGTAAAAAAGGAAACAGACCTTCAAATTGTGAAACCGGTAACCAATCCGTTATACAGTGCAGTCGAAAAACGTGTACAACCCAAAACGCGGACTCATGAAGGTTAAACTGTGGTAATTCGCTTCGATTATAAGACCTGTTCACCCTGGAATCACCTACACTTTAAGTACTAGCCTCTGAGAGTTGAACAACCTCGAAAATAATAATATATCGGAATTTCGGAATTCCCAGTCGGATCTGAGGGAAGTGTAAGGAGCGATTAGGTCGAGCGACTTATTCGCGTCATGCGAAATATCTGACTAGAAACCTCGTTGACCTAGCGTACTCAAAATTGTTGAGCACTTTCGATAAGCTTGTCGGTCATACGGTATTCTATTTAACAAAGTCGAATCAAGTCACAAACATAAAATGTTCTACCTAAAGCAGCTTTTATTGTATTTTTGGTTTTCTTTAAATTTTACAGTTAATTCACAGACTGTGAATCACAGTTCCTTTATCTTTGAAAATAAACTTTTATTATTATCGAAAAAATGAGCTGGTGATATCGCCCTCTTCCTTGTACATCGGAGTTGTTTCAACAGATGCAAATATAAGATCAAGGTGATTTAAAACACATCTACAAGAAAAACATATGTAGTAAAGTTATTCAAATTAAAGAGTAATTTGTTTAACTATACAAAGTTTGTATTACAAACTTTATAAATATTGCAATATAAATATTATATAATGCACATTGAAATGCCACTGAAAAATAATTTCGAAACTTTAATTTCCATGTTGGATGCTAAGGAAAAATCCCACATATTTTGCTTGGAAAAGATGTTCTAAGTAATTCAAATAATTTTTACCCAGAAAATTAAAGCAGATGAATTGGAGCGCAGGTGAGCAGTAAAAAAGACCAGGTGGTCAGCCAGAGCAGGTAAATTTACTCTCCATAGTATGAAATTAGTGTCAAGATGTCAACTCTCAAATTTTTCCATAATCAAGAGGAAATAATGTAAAATACGTTGATGTCAGAGATTCAAATTTGGAATTGATGTCTGACTCAAAATAATGCAATATTTCTTCTTTCCGCTTTCAACTTATATATAGAATATAAATTTGTGTTTTCGGGTTTATTTTAATTCTGATATACACTCGGTCAAGGAACACTTGGTAATTGGTTTGCTTTATGTACAAATAAGAATTTAAGCATTTATAGAGTTGTCGGACAACTGTTGTCGTCGATATTCGAGCCAATGACTATCAGACATTATTTTTAACTTTTTTAGTTACAAGTTTTCTAAAAGTTTTTTCACGTTAATTTCTGATTTTGTTGTTCTTGAGAAAAAATTAAAGAAAAATTTGAGTTGAGCTAGAATAAAAAGTGCCAAGCTCGATCAAATTATTGGTTTTGCCATTTCAAATTTTGCAAATAAGCGTATCAATAACTTGCAAGCTTGCTTAAGGGGGTAGCAGCGATGTGGAAGACTGGCGTCATTTTAATTACGAAAATAATTTAGTTGTTTTATTTTTTTGTGCTTATTATCGTTAGCTGAACCACAATAAATATGTATCAGCTCATTAAATCATTTTTTATTTATTTAAGGAACGATTTGAGTTCAAACTTTATTTTATAATCGTAAAATTTTCGAAAAAATTCAAAGAATTATGAAAATTTTAAGCATTTTCGTCCAAATTTTTTCTTGATTAATTTTATGAATCTGTGAAATAAAACGAAAAAAAAGGCACTTTAACTTTTTTCATGCATGTTTACATTTTTCTGAGCTGCTGTTTGAAAAATCAAAGAAATGTTTTTTTGTCCAAATCAAGTCCAAAATTTTAATTAATAGTTTTTGAAATCTCTGTAAAAAATCAGGCCGAATCACTTGTGAAATTTTTGGTATCTATTTGGTTTCCGTATTTCAACCGATGCAAGGGTCAAGTGAATATCGTTTCTGAACTTCTGATGAAGTTTACAACACTTGCTTGTGTGAAACCGGTTTGTGCCATTTTGGCACGCAATTTATATAAATTTTATTATTTTAAAAAATCTGTATAAAATTGCGGTGTAATGGGCTACTTAACTTTTGAAAGTCAGAACATTTTTTCTATTTAAACTCAATTGAAGGTCATTTTTTCCTAAAAAGCTGTTTTTCTCTATTTTCATGGAAAAAAAACTTTCATGTCAAAGAAATTATTTCATTTGGATATTTTTTCTCCCACTATAGTGCATTACACCCGAAAAAATGTATGAAGTTATAAATATCGCCTTTAAAAAAATCCCACATCGGGTTCAAGTTGGAAATGGAGTTGTAATGTAAAAGTGGTTTTGATATTTTTACAGATACTAAGTATGTAAAAAATTTAAAATTTAAATGTTTGCAAGTATGAACACTTCATTTTAGATAAAATAAAATAAAAAGTTTTTCACATTTTTTTCTTTCAAAAATCACTCCGAAAAAAATTGTACCAATCTGCCACATCGCTGCTATCCCCTTAAAAATGGTTTAATTTATTTTTTCACCATTTTTTCTTTAAAATATTTGCATAATTTTAAAAAATGGAATCCACAATTAATAATCGAGCCCCCAAAACAAGATTTCGAAAATGATTGCAGACATTAACAAGTCAGGCTTTATCATAACTTCAAAGTAAAGTATCAAAAGTAATGACAAAACCCGGCTAAATATTGTCTGTAATCATTTGATGCATACTTTGTATTTTATCATCATGAAAACAATGAAGGGTGTGGGTGACGATAATTAAGAGTTCTCCTGAAAATTTTTGATCAACCTGTTTTGTAGGGAATTTTTCGCCTAATTTTGAGCTGCAACGATTTTTATGATTTTTTTATAAAAACAATTTGGATAGGAGTTGACAATATTTAAACTAACCAAAATAAAATTAACGGAAATAAATAAACTTTTTCCGTAAAATTGAAATTTATGAATTTTACGGAAAAAGTAAATGTCTGGAATTGATTGTGACCTTGAAGCTCAAACAAAAAATATATCATATTTTCAAAAATAATTATTTTGTTAGTTTAAATTTCATTAAGAACGAGTAGTTGACAAGTCCTTTCAAAGCTCATGAAGAAAAAAATTTATGAGGTTTTGTATGGCCACTAGCCAGGTTCTGCGGTTAATTTATTGCACGAATGGAAAATTAACAGATATTTTTAAAGAAGAGAAGCCTTAAAAGTGATGCTCAATGGTTATTACCAAAATCCATAACTAAAATGCAATTTACATTTCTCTGAAGGATTTATAAATCTTTGTTCTTGACATAAAACAGTTAATTTTACTTCCAATCATTATCGTAGAATATTTTCAAATGTGTGACGATTTTATTTTTAACTCAGGTGCTAGCCGAATTTTATTGCCTACCTTTCATGAAAAAGTACTGGTATTACTTTTCAACATAATAAAAAGATAATTCCGCTGATAGTTTCTCAGAAAACATATCAGGTACGCATCATTGAGTTCCAAAACGTTATAACTGAATCAGCTATAATTTTTAAAAAAAAACACTTATTTTACGATATCAAAGTTATAAAGAATCACAATCAGGGATCGGCATGATGAATATAAAAATCGTATTGGATCGGATTGAGGTGGGGTGAAATTTAAACTGTATTGGATCGGATCGTATCGAAGGGGGATAAAATTTTAACTGTATGGATCGGATCAGTATCCGCAAGCTTCTGCGAAGGGGGGGGGGGGTAAAATTGTAACTGGATTGGATCGGATTCGTATCGGAGGGGGATTAAATTTTTAATTGTTGGATCGGATAGTATCGAGGGGACGAAAAATTTTAATACTGTAATTGGATCGGATCGTATTGGGGGAACTTTTAACTGTAATGGATCGGATCGTATCGGTACCGATACGATCCGATCCAATACGATTTTTTTGGATGACTTTATCGGTAAATAAACGATTCAATTTGTCATGTTAAATAGATTTTTAATTGAATTAGTTGTCACTTTGTTGCGCGGAAGTCACTTTGAAAAATATCATAAAATAAATATATTTCATGTTAGATCCGATGTGTATAAGAATGTGAATCACAATATAGAAATTTTAACTTAACCTTCTCAGTTGAACCGACAGATGTGATGGTCTTTAATTCGCGGTTCATTCCTGAGCGTAGAATTGACTGATTAGGTGTTTTTCTGTGGTAACGAATAACGACGGTGCTCTGTTCGGAAAAATATTGCAGGTTTGTTTTCGGTCAATTGTAAAACTTTATTGACAAAAGATTTGAAAGTTACGAAAAATATTTAGAAATGCAGTCCCATGACCTATTCATCCCGCTGTTTTTGCCAAGGTGTTCAATCACAAGATGGTGTACAATAAAATATTTTATAAGTTGTGCCTTGAGAATGGGTTTGAAATCTCCTGATAACTGCAAAAATATTCCACAGGTACCGCTAATTAAGTGGTAGTTTTTATTGTTTTTTATGGTCTATTTTGCAGTCCTCAAGTATAATTTTTGGAGTCATCCGTATGCCCAGGCCTCCAATCGATATGAGACCCAATTTTAAGCTGGCTCTACCAGTTGCAGAGTGCACGTGCCTGATACTGAATTTCAAAAAGTTCACTGAATTTTTCAAACGAAGGAAGAGTCACAAAGTTAGAAAAGAGATAAAGTTTTATGCTGCATATGATGGTGCTTTCACGCTCCTTGATTATATGCTGAGCATGAAACTTTTGAAGTTTAAATACGAATTTTTAGAAGAAATTATTCAGTAGTTGTCCAAAGTAGTCCTAAGGCAGAATTTTGAAATTTATAATAGTTAAGTACAAAGCAACGTATATATAATAAAAGAGATGACGGGATTTTATGTCTTTTTGACTTTTGGATTGATTCCAGCCGCTATTTTGATCAGTTAACAGCAGTTTTCAGCTTGCTTATCTTCCTTTGAACCTCGTATCATGGATTTCCGAGATATATGCTTCACATGTTGTAGCATCCTGACACCACCATTACATTGTTGTCTCCTCTTGGTCCATTTTCTGTTGATTTTTCTAGCACTACCTAAATAGCCGGGGTTGTTTAGCCTTACGGCCTTGTTTCATAATAAATTATAATTTTCATAGGTTTGAGTAATATATTATTTCTAAATTAAACGATAAAAACGACATATTTTTTATATAAAGTTTTTTTTATTATAAAGACGCTTAATCTAACAATTATTTATACAAGTTCTTAGTGCGAACTTATAAGATACCGATACTAACTTTTATATCTTTTTATTTTGTCGGTTTACAAATCCCCCCTACTCCTAGTTCCCTGACTCTTACCCCTTTTTTTTAATTATTTCTTACAATTTTACAATTTTTATGATTTTTGAGTTCACTCCCTATTTATTCCACCCTTAAACCCCCCTTAATTGTATTGAATTCATATCCATTTTATTTTATGTTATACCCTCAGGTAACCCCCTACACGAAAATTATATTGATTTTTGATCTATGCTTAATTTTCAATCTATCACATTTTTTATATTTTAATATATTTCACGCCGTACACCCCAAGTTATATAATTTAATGCTAGTCTATCTTAAATTCTTAAATTTTCCCAAAATCAACTGCGCGGAATCAATTAATTTAACAAATAATAGATGAAATTAAAAACATTGAGTCCAAATCGATGTTTCTCGCACAAAATCCAGCATTCGGTAATTTGTTTAAACACTTGACATACTTCCGTCGAACTTTAATATTTTGATAAAATTCAATAAATATTTATTATAATAATTGAAAGCATTCTCGTTATTAAACCGTCAATTTGACGTAAGTAAAGGCAATTAAACTGACATTTCTAAACTATCTCATTTATTCAAATTTTATTGCCTGTTTTATTGTTAGTTTTATCGAGGGTTCCAAAGTGCGAAAAATACACTTAGTGATCGTAAGTGCTGAAAAAGTAACATTTAAATACTTGTATTTATAGATTTTGATAAACTTGCAATCACCAAAATTTCTGTGAACGATAAACTAGGACATGCAATCTAGATTGTCCGAGGATTTTCAAACTATGGAAACAAGGACATTTTGGAAAATTTTAGACATATGACTCATATCCCTTTATCACTTTTTGGTTAGAATTGCGTTAGCCACAACGTAAATCACACGTTAAAAGGAGTTGTGGCTACGCATTCTAACCAAAAAAAGTGATAAAGGGATATGATATAAGGCATATCCTTTTCCGAACGGAACTCCATCTCAAAAAAACGCTTACTATCTCTATAGCGCGTGTTCGAATCCCACTAATGTTGCCTTAGTGATTATCTTGAATAGATTATAAGCAAGGGTCTTGATAATGGAACCGCTAAATTTTATCGATGGTGTTATCACTCAAGCAATCACTTAAAGAATCACTTAGACAAACATCAGTGGGATTCGAACACGCGCTATAGAGATAGTAAGCGTTTTTGAGATGGAGTTCCCTTCGGAAAAGGATAATATCATTTTCGAACGGAACTCCATCTCAAAAACGTTACTATTCTTTATACCGCGTGTTCGAATCCCACTGATGTTGTCCAAGTGATTGTTTAGATTATGATTATAGGCAAGGATGCTTGATATTTGGACCGCTAAATTTGATCAGTGTGTAATCACTCAAGCAATCACTAAGACAATCACTTAGACAACACCAGTGGGATTCGAACACGCGCTATTAAGATAGTAAACGTTTTTGAGGTGGAGTTCCGTTGGGAAAAAGATATATGTCTGACAAGCCAATCACAAGCGATTGGGACGCCAAAGCCAAGAAACTGACGGCAATAAAAGCCAAAACCAAAAATTGTTTATTTCGGTTTTTGACGTTAACTTTGATTCTAGGCACATTGGCTTTGAATAAATAAGTTCCAAAGAGAGACTTTTGAATTCTATGGTCAAAAACAAACTTTTTATACTCGAAATAAACAACTATTTAATATTTTTCTTCAAAACTTAATTTTTACCATCATTGCGGTGGTTAAGAGTGACAGAAAATAGCTCAAAATGAACGCTGAAGGGAGCGATCGTCGCATTTTAAGGGTTTTAAATGGCCAATTATCACAAAAGTACAAATCGTTGGCCAAAATATTTCCGCTTTCTGATATATTTGAACAAAAATCTTGCATCCTACAAAAATCGAAAATGACACATGGCTCGTCCAATCAGAAACGTGCATACAAAACTGACGGAATTATTTTTCCGAAATGTATTTCCTCCCTGGTTTTCCAAGGTACACATTCGAAACTTATATCCCCTTATTGCCCTATCGTAAAGATTTGATTCCTAAAAAATTCAGGGAGGAGATAACGACTCGTCGTTTTAAAACGAGTCATCCGATTTAGTTCTTAGATAGCTCAAACGGAGAACAATAATTATTTAACAATCATCTAATAAATATAAACATTCAAAATTGATTAAAATCGGACCAAGTTTTTCTTATTTATTATTAAAATGACTTAAATTGTTTAATTATTAGTTTTTGTTAAAAATAGAAACAATGATCTGAGAAAAAAATAAAACAATGGTCTGCTTCGGACGAATTTTTATATAATATTAGTAACTAGATATTTGTGCACAGTTTGAGCGATCTAAGAACCAAATCGACTACAAAGTAAGTAGTTATTGAACGCCGCGTTGATTTCTCAATCCCCGCGTTTTTAAGGGCTCGAATCTTTACGACAGGGCAATACGGGGATATGAATGTGCAGCTGAACAGTCCGCGCATATCAGTAAGGGGTAGATGGTAATTAGCAGAAAATGTAATTCGTCGAAAAATCTAAAATTTAAACTTTTCAAAAATAAAGACGACCTTTTGTGAGAAATTTTTCAGCTCATTGTTTTTAGTACCAAATTTTGATATGGTAAGATGACAAACGCCACTGAAAAAGAAGGCCAAGACGATTTTTTAGTAAAAATTGTCTTTATATTTGAAAAATTGAAATTTCCGATTAGAAAATTCGAAATTTCCGATTTTCGACGGATTATATCTTCTGCGAATTACTATCTTCCCATCAGGTAGCACTGTTTTGTCAAAATTTCTTAAATTTGACTTCATAATCACAAAAAACAGTATTTTGACCTTATTTCAGAGGTCTCAACCAAAATGTATCTCCTCCCTGGATTTTAAACTTTAACATTCGAAACTTACATATATGTGCAGCTGAAGAGTCCGTGCAGATCAGTACGGAAAGTGTTGTCTAAATTTCCGTCTCAGTCTTTTATAAATCGGGTTTTAATTAACCAGAAATTGATAAATTGCAACTTAATTCATTCAAAATATTTTCGAAACCAACAATAAGTGCTTTTCTGACCATGTCTAAAGGGCCTCGGTGCATTTTGAGAGATACGGATATCCGCGGATATGGGCTCTTGATGAAAAACTTTTTACTGGGTTTATATATTCTTCTTAAGGGGGTTCAACGGTTTTTAAGATTTTAGATAGGGGTTCAGAAGAAAACGAAACAAGTTATAGAAATTCTGAAAAGCCTCAAATGAAGATCTATCCTTTTGCTCCCGACCAAAAGTGAAAACAGAGTTTTTTGAACACCAGAGCACCAAGTGGAAGTAGAGTTCTAGAACACTGATTTTGACTTCAATGTCTTTTATCTCGGAAACGGCTTAGTGGAAATTGATCACACTTTGTAAGAATAACAATTACTACTAGGTTGACAGTTATCGGAAATATTGTGCGAAAATTTCGATCGGACTTGTTCTAGAATAATGAAAAACCGTAATTTCATGAAATTTTAGAATTTGTAGCTCAGTTTTCTCAGAAACGACTTGATACAATTTTTTGAAAATTGGTATTATTCGGAAAAATATGTCTTCTCAATTTCTAGTGGAAAACTTTTTCTTAACATCGCTCCTATTTATAGAAAATTGCAGATTTATTCGCCGGAAGTCAATTTTCATGATTTCTAGAAAAAAATTTTTGATCGTATTAAGTTGAAAGTACCATCAAATGAAAAGCTCATAGTCTACTGAACAAAAATTCTGCTTACGCTTAGGTTGAAAGTTTGATCCTTATATTTCTAGAATCAAAGAAAATATGAAAATTCGAAACTGAAGCGAAATTTTCTCGAAAACGACTCGATACATTTTTTTTTTGTAATTTGATATAATACGTGGAAACATTTTCTTCAAATTTCAGTGAAATTTTTTTTAATCAATTGCTCCTATTAATAGAAATTGCATTTAGTTCAACCGGAAGTCAATTTTTGAGTTGCTAGAATTTTATTTTCATCCGATTGTACCAAAAGTACCCTCAAATTGAAGCTACTGCAAAACTGCAAGTGAAAAAGTTGCTACTCACTTTTACTTAGTTTTAGAATTTTTCATTAAATTTGACGTTTATGTATTTTTTCCTAACAAAATACTTAGAAAAAATCTAAAAAACTCGAAAATTTTGAAAAAAATCTCGAAAATTATTTTTATGATAAGAGCAGAAATGAATTTTCTGGCCTTCCTTAGGCTATTTGGTGCAGTTATTATGTCCAAAACCTGAATTAAAAAACCGTTGAGTACCCTCTTAATATACCATCAAAATGATGTTTCATAATCCAGGCCACTTTTGTAACTACAGAATTTTCCATTTATTGCTTTTTAAGAAAATTTGATTTCGAATTAAACTTTCCGAATTCGACAAATTATGATAGTTTAAACAAGAGCGAAGAAACAAAACGTAGACATGTTTTAATATAAGGAAAAGTAAGCATTCCCAATATTTTTCTCTAAGGATTCCAGAAAAATAAGTTTGAAAATTTTTGAACCAGAATGAGAAAAAATTTTCAAAATATTTCCAAAAACTTTCGACCAAAAATCTCAAAAAAGTGTCATATGATTTTTCAAATAGCATAATAAAAATTATAGTCACCTCACCGCGTAAAGTAAAAGCAGCCATATTGATGAATTTTTTTTCGTTTATTTGAAACAAATAAATGGCAAAAAATATTTGACACAAAATAAGGCATTTTTTTTGATAATGTTTGGAACTTTTTTCAAAATTTATCATAATTTGTCGAATTCGGAAAGTTTAATTCGAAATCAAATTTTCTTAAAAAGCAATAAATGGAAAATTCTGTAGTTCCAAAAGTGGCCTGGATTATGAAACATCATTTTGATGTATATTAAGAGGGTACTCAACGGTTTTTTAATTCAGGTTTTGGACATAATAACTGCACCAAATAGCCTAAGGAAGGCCAGAAATTCATTTCTGCTCTTATTACATAAAAAAATTTTCGAGATTTTTTTCAAAAATTTTCGAGTTTTTTTAGATTTTTCTAAGTATTTTGTTAGGAAAAATAACATAAACGTCAAATTTAATGAAAAATTCTAAAACTAAGTAAAAGTGAGTAGCAACTTTTCACTTCAGTTTTGCAGTAGCTTCAATTTGAGGGTACTTTTGGTACAATCGGATGAAAATAAAATTCTAGAAACTCAAAAATTGACTTCCGGTTGAACTAAATGCAATTTCTATTAATAGGAGCAATTGATTAAAAAAAATTTCACTGAAATTTGAAGAAAATGTTTCCACGTATTATATCAAATTACAAAAAAAAAATGTATCGAGTCGTTTTCGAGAAAATTTCGCTTCAGTTTCGAATTTTCATATTTTCTTTGATTCTAGAAATATAAGGATCAAACTTTCAACCTAAGCGTAAGCAGAATTTTTGTTCAGTAGACTATGAGCTTTTCATTTGATGGTACTTTCAACTTAATACGATCAAAAATTTTTTTCTAGAAATCATGAAAATTGACTTCCGGCTGAATTAATCTGCATTTTCTATAATAGGAGCGATGTTAAGAAAAAGTTTTCCACATAGAAATTGAGAAGCCATATATTTTTGCCGAATAAATACCAATTTCATCAAAAATGTATCAATCGTTTCTGAGAGAACTGAGCTACAAATTCTTAAAATTTCATGAAATTACGGTTTTTCATTTTCTAGAACAAGTCCGATCGAATTTTCGCACAATTTCCGATAACTGTCAACCTAGTAGTAATTGTATTCTTACAAAGTGTGATCAATTTCCATAAAGCCGTTCCGAGAAAAGACATTGAAGTCATCATGATAATAAGAATCTACTACTTCCATGGTGCTCTGGTGTTCAAAAAACTCTGTTTTACTTTTTGGTCGGGAGCCAAAAGGATAGATCTTCATTTGAGGCTTTTCAGAATTTCTATAACTTGTTTCGTTTTCTTCTGACCCCTATCTAAAATCTTAAAAAACCGTTGAACCCCCTTCAGAAGAATATATAAACCCAGTAAAAAGTTTTTCATCAAGAGCCCATATCCGCGATATCCGTATCTCTCAAAATGCACCGAGGCCCTTTAGACATGGTCAGAAAAGCACTTATTGTTGGTTTCGAAATATTTTGAATGAATTAAGTTGCAATTTATCAATTTCTGGTTAATTAAAACCCGATTTATAAAAGACTGAGACGGAAATTTAGACAACACTTTCCGTACTGATCTGCACGGACTCTTCAGCTGCACATATATTAAGTTTCGAATGTTAAAGTTTAAAATCCAGGGAGAGATACATTTTGGGTTGAGACCTCTTGAAATAAGGTCAAAATATCTGTTTTTTGTGATTATGAAGTCAAATTTAAGAAATTTTGACAAAACAGTGCTACCTGATGGGAAGATAGTAATTCGCAGAAGATATAATCCGTCGAAAATCGGAAATTTCGAATTTTTCATCAAATTCAATTTTTCAACTATAAGACAATTTACTAAAAAAATCGTCTTGGCCTTCTTTTTCAGTGGCGTTTGTCATCTTACCATATCAAAATTTGTACTAAAAACAATGAGCTGAAAAATTTCTTCACAAAAGGTCGTCTTTATTTTTGAAAAGTTTAAATTTTTCGATTTTTCGACGAATTACATTTTCTGCTAATTACCATCTACCCCCTTACTGATATGCGCGGACTGTTCAGCTGCACATTCATATCCCCGTATTGCCCTGTCGTAAAGATTCGAGCCCTTAAAACGCGGGATTGAGAAATCACGCGGCGTTCAATAACTACTTTACTTTTGTAGTCGATTTGGTTTCTTTAGATCGCTCAAACTGTGCACAAATATCTAGTTACTAATATTATATAAAAATTCGTCCGAAGCAGACCATTGTTTTTATTTTTTTCTCAGATCATTGTTTATTTAACAAAAACTAATCATTAAACAATTTAAGTCATTTAATAATAAATAAAGAANACGCGTAGGTGACTACATATTTTTTATATGCTATTTGAAAAATCATATGACACTTTTTTGAGATTTTTGGTCGAAAGTTTTTGGAAATATTTTGAAAATTTTTCTCATTTCTGGTTCAAAAATTTTCAAACTTATTTTTCTGGAATCCTTAGAGAAAAATATTGGGAATGCTTACTTTCCTTATATTAAAACATGTCTACGTTTTGTTTCTTCGCTCTTGTTTAAACTCTGAATCATACTTTTTTGAATGAAAATACGGTTTGCGCGAGATGTACTTTAGCCCTCTTTAATCGAAAATTAATAAAATTTATTTCACCGAGACTTGCCTCATTGGTAAGCTGACCCAACCACTACGTAAAATTTGATAAATTTAACTCATGAAAATAAATATTTCTTTCGATGTGCTAAAATTTCGTTTGTTTTCGTCTTTTTTAGGAAATTTTAATTTTCGATTATGAGGTAGAAATCATATGAAATATAATTATATAAATTTTCGATGGTGGTCAAGACCATTTTTTGAAGCTCCTTATTAATAAAGAATAAAAAATTAATTTTAATGTAATTTAGACACTTAAAGTACCTAACGCGCGTTTTTAGAGTGTTTATTTTAAAGAAGATTTATAAAGTAAAAATAATCGATCTGAAAAAAAACAGATTAAACAAAGTGAGCTCAAAAGTAGCAACTTACGCTCGAAATACTTTTTATTTCAAAATTATAAGGTGGGAAAAAGTTTTCATGCAGACAAAAACAATTGAAAAAGTGCAAATCTGCCAAAATGCACCGAGGCCTTTTAAATAAAAATACTACTTCTATACTTGCAGTCTTTTACATTTTCATAAGAAAAACATTATAATAAAATTGGTAAATTTCTTTCTAAAGCCTCGTTTTGCGACGACTACCCCCTTTATAAACCTGTTTCCAATTAGAACGGTATTTGTTTGAGCATGCAATTTCAGTTAACTCCAACACGACTTAAATTAATCTTGTTTCATAATTTAAGGTTATGAATGGATTTTTCGGCATATAAATAAAAGGCAAATTGAAATAAATTTGTAAGATAAGGGAATCCTACGAACCCAAGGAATCAATCTCGAATCCATTTGGATCAAATTTGGGTCCGGTATTTTCTAGAATCAATTGCATTTATCCTTTCAGCACCAAGTTTTTAACTTTCTTAGTACCAAATGTGATATGTAAAACATTTTGCAAAAGTAAATCATTGCAAGATCTAGGATTTTATTATCTTCTGTTCAAATAACTTAGAATTTACACTAACAGAAAGTCAGCTCAAGGAATATTGTTCCTTTCTTCAAAAGTCAAATATTTTTGTAAAGACTAGATTTTTCTGCATCTTTTCAAAGCTGAGCCCTCTGGAACTAGACATAAAAGTTGCAGATCGGTTACAGGATCGTGCACACATCTTTCCATTAATTTCAGGTACGATAAATTTTCTTCGGTATTCGGATCGAAAAATCCCTACGAATTTTGTTATTGAAATTTAATTTTATATTATATTTAATTCGAATTAATGATAATTGAAAAAAATCTTTGTTGAAATTCCCTCCGCGAATTTAAAGCTACAAGTATCGGGTAGGCAGTTAGCGCCAAATAACTTTATTCTGAATAATAGTAAAAACAATGAAAAAAATTATTGTTTTTGGTGTTAATTTTCAATTCTAGCCAACATGATACTGTGATTTGTCATTTTGCACGCAAAAAATATATCCGGTTTCACTTACGACCTGAATTAAGATGTAAAACAATTCTGCGTGGATAAAAATATAGATTCAAAAACCATGAAAATTTTTTTCTTTCAAACTAGTTTAAAAAAATGAAGGTTCAAAATGGTCAAGTTTCAATACATGATTATTTTGAAAAATGTGCTTTACAAAGTCGCCTTGGACGGTCTAGTCTTCCCGTTGAAAATTACTTACCGTTTATTCAATTTTATAGAAAATCACAGTATAGTTTATTCAACTTACTTTTGTATCATCTGTGGGATCTTCCAAAATTGCATTCATTCGAGCATCAAATAAATCTCGTTTGTAAGCAATATCTATAGGAACTCTATGTCCTGCCTGGGGATCGATTAAGCCACCGGTTGCAATTTGTGCTTCTAAAAGCCTGAATATTTTCATAAATAATAATCCAAGAATACAAGTCCTAAGTCGAAAATTTCATTCAATAGTTATCTAGGATCTCATAGAATGCAATAAACACCCATAATATCTATTTTAAAATGCATTTTGAAGATAATTTAAAACTTTGGCATCTCAAGGTCTTCCAGAATTAATAAAAAAAATTATATATGATTATATTGATTATGATTCCCATGTGCAGAAAGGATTCTTTTATCTCAAAGAAAATTGTAACGTCAGAATAATGGAAGTTTTAGGAAATGGAAGTTTTATTTTTTCAGCCATTTGTCTAAGAATTTTCGAATCTTTCGCTTAATTGATATTCTCGGATTTTTATCGTTTTTAGCCTATGTTTTGGCATCTGCGGGGTAGACAAGAAGGTCATCTTATTATTACCCGAAAATGAATGATATTTTCCGAGAAAAAAGAGTCGGTTTGTGCACCTTGGGATCGTTATGAATTAAATATTATTTATAACATATTTAATATCCCCTATTCACACTTTTGTTAATATCCCGGCGTTAATTAGGAAACGTAGTGTGTTTTTAAGTAGTAGGGCCGGGATATTAACAAAAGTGTGAATAGGGGATATATTTCCAATCTTTTTTCTTGATCGGCTTCTTTGACAAATTGTTCAGAAGATTGATAAACTTCTGTTTTTACCAAAAAATCGTAATAAACCAGATATCTCCGACTAAACACTTTCATGCAGAGAATAAGCTCTCGACAGAAAAGTCGTATGATACGACTTTTATCTCATACAAAAAATATGTCAAATCTATCATACTTCTTTTTTTCTGTTACTTAAATTAAGCTTTTAAATATGAATATCTGAAGCCCATCGAGCCTTTTTCGATTTGTTTTGTTGTCTCTGATTGGAAAATATGTTTCGGAATTATCAGGCTTATCGAAAATTTCTTCTGATGAAATTTTTGTCGAGAACCTTCAGAAACAAAATAAGTTTACGAATGCTTGAAGGTGGTTTGTTCCAGGAAAAAGTTGATAAAAATGTTTTTGAAGCATTGTTTTAAATTATAAAATAAAAATTTAGAAAAATTTATATTTATAATTTGAGTTTTTAAACTTATACATATGTCGATTTGACCTACCTCAAACCCCTTGATTCGACAACCAAACCCCGTTTCATTGCTTCAAAAAGAGATAATCTTTCCCCAGCTTCACCACCGGATAGAGTGACAAATCCTCGACATGCTCTTTCGGCTCGTCGAACAGTATCAATTTGGTAATCAAGTAAAAGACCTTCGTCATATCCTTCGATTGCATTGAATCGTTTTGCAGTTCTAGGGTCAATGATTCCACCAGTTGCAGCCTAAAATTTAATGTTCAAGATTTGAGGGCGTGATTTTTAACAAAATTATTTTAAAAATTATTCAAAAAATAGCAATGATGATAGACGTAGACTCGTAGTCGAGAATTTTATAAACGTGAAATTTGATGACTATGAGACACCAAAGACCGAAATGAAAAGTTGTTTCTTTGACCGATTACAAACTCGATCCCTGAAATTCTTTTTCGGAAAAAAAGAGACGTTCTCAGAGAAATAATTTCGCCGAGCCAAATTTATGTAATCTCTTCATTTTTGCCATTGACTGACGTAGTTTTTTAAGGCATTCATTCTTTCGATGAACATCACGGAAAAGCCATGACTCAATTGACTTTGTTTTAATTTTGCTTTACTGGTTTACCGATAACTCGGAACATAAAAATAATCTTGTTAATTAGTTGTTTGACCAACAACATAGTCGCATTTGAGCAAATACAACCAATTACAGAGACGCATTCAAAAGGTGGCTGCCATTAAAATACAAGAAAGATACCTTTTTTTTATTTAACTATTTTTGAACAATTTGAATATCTTAAATTGTCTTAAATCACTTAAATGATGAACTGGAAAATTTGAGAAATAATTAAAACTAATCCGCAGACATTTTATATCCTGTTCGTCTTTGTTTTTTCAACTCAACGTTGTTCATGCTTTTATTACGAATTTAAATTAATTTTCAGTCCATCTAAATCAAATTATTGAAGATTAAATTGTGAAACTCAAATTTTTTAATGTATCAATAAAAAACAGTTAAAAAATAAAAGCAAATGATCTCATACTGTTTCTCACCTGAGCTTCAAGAAGTTCCAATCCAGTTCCTCTTGTTAAAAAGCCAAATTCTACCGATTCTGCAATTGACATTATACAATCTTCATCTTGAATATAAATACCTGCAATGGCGCTATTTCCAGAAAATAACCACTTGTGCAAATCTCTTTCAACCTCTGCATGGGTGAGTGCACCAATTATAAGTTCTTCTGCCTTAATGAAAAGATGCGTGAGTGTTTTAAAACTTTTTTAGCGTCGCCAAATTTGTTAACCCCCTAACATTATTTGCCTGTTAATTTAGAAGTATATATTTTCAGTCGACAAAATTATTGGTCGTTTTTTTTGTTATCTTTTGCTTTCAAAATGTTAAGGCGTTAAAAGTTTTTCAGTTAAAAGAAAAATAGTGTGCAATGAAAAGTAGCATGTTTGAAAAATACAAAGCCTGGATTTAGTTTTATATCATGAGCCAACAGATTTCATTAAAAAAATTAAGTCGAATAATGAAATTTCTCACTTAAATTTTTTATTTTACTTGTAGGGCTGATTTCTGTCTACGCAATTTCTAAAGCATAAGATAGGCATTTACATATGATAGTCACTTTTTGTGATGTACTCGACAGTCCAAATTGATCAAACAATGAGACGCAATTTTAAACTATTCGTAAATTGTGACCATAACGGCGCGAGAGTCGCAAGGGAACGCAGGTCGAAAATAAGATAAACCGTATCTAAGGTATTCGATCAAAAATATAAACCCACCGAAATAAGTTTATGGTACCCTCTTCAAGTAATTAATAAGACTAACGGGGTAGGTGTCGGTTTTTTTAAGCTCTTTATAGAATTAATTTATGATAAATTAATATCGGTTATGACTAAAGTTGACCCAAGGAATTTCGTGGTGGCAATCGTTTTTTTGCAAAACAATCTAGGACAAAATCTAGAATTTTCAAAATTCGAATATTTTTTTTGCATTAACCCGCATAAAACTGGTATTCTACGATGATATGAACATTTTTTTATTGGTTAATATGACCCGCCTAAAACGATGCATGACATTTAAATTATCGGAAATGTCAGTAGTTAACAGAAAGTAAAAAAGAGTCCTACGAACTTTTAACTTCCGGGGGGGTACTGTAGTTATTGCTGACTGTTCTTAAATAAACTTATATATCATCTCGGGGCATTTAAAAAACTACAGTTGTTATACTTAATAAGCAAAACAAAAAATTGTCAACAGTTGTACTTCATTACCATATCTCCCTTTATCACTTTTTGATTAGAATGCGTAGCCACAACGTTAAAATCACACGTTAAAGGAGAAGTGGCTACGCATTCTAACCAAAAGGTTAAGGAATTACTTGAAAATAATGAAAAAAGTGTAATAATCTGCGTTTATAGGGAAAATAACATTTTTTATCAAAAATCATGATTTTTCCATCGAAATTTTTGACTTATTTATATATACTTTTGATTTATGAGATATAAATCAAAGCGGTCAAAACTGTGACGTAGGCCAGATACTAATGCATCGTTTCCACAAAATTGCAACTTTGAAGACAACTGTGACGTGTATTACGTGATATTGTATACCTTGCTTTCTCACTATATTTTCCAGAACAAAAATTAAAATTCTAGAATATAAAATGTCGGATGCTAAATATCATCTTCAACTTCCTCATGCAGAAAAAACTGAAATTCCAACTGCCTCAAGCTTTCTGTTAACAACGTTCAAAGTAGAACCACAATTGTAGCTCTGGTGCTTTTTTAATATGCTCACAATGGTTAAACTTTATAAAAATTCATTAACCCTCACACCCTTTGACTAACTAAAGGCAAAAAAATTTTCGGGAGCCAAAACGGCGCAGATAACTCGTCACAGACCTACAATTCAAATATGTCATTAGTTTGCAATTTTTTTCAAAATCTTGTTGAAAATTTTATACGATGACCGTTCGAAAGTTATTTTGTCCTTTTTTTTTAGGATTTTCGTCAAAATTTCTTAAAATTATTGTGTGAAAACGATACATAATATCGAAATTCTGAGAAAGCAAGTTTTTAGGAAAGTATTGAGGATTCTTTTGATATGAGTATTTTATATGCAGTCTCTATACGAAGATAATTTTTTTACAAGTGATTTTTATGAAACTCAAAATATGAAAAAAAATATTTTTCAAAAAATTATTTTTCGAAAGAATTGAACGGCATTAAACTCAAATAAAGCGACAAAGACAAATCGATCAAATATAAACATAAGGTGGTACTGATTTTGAGTTTTCAGCTGATAAGCAATATTTTTCACATTTTACTGCATATATTTCGACGCGCGGCGTATGAATAATTGTTTTGTAAGCGATCAAGATATCATATTTCAATTTGAGACCAGCTTTCAATAGCTAAAGTTTCACTTCTAAATTTGTAACTTATATGTCATTGTAAATGTATGGTTTTTCAAGAAATACAAGGTGAGTGAACCTCTATTTTCTCTCGCAGTTATCTAGTTTACAAACTTCAAAATTTAAAGATGTTACGTGTTGATCACTTAATTTTATCCTTGATCTCAATCAGTGACAAATAAGTAAATTGATATCTTTCCGAGTTTCTCGTGTAAGCGTTCAAAGTATTGCTTTAGATAGGCTTTTGGGTGTGAGGCGAAGATC
>SCLH01000396.1:436178-454912 GCA_004367855.1 Oikopleura vanhoeffeni | reverse complement strand
TGTTAAATGTAAGGAAATAGCAAGCGATTTAAAATTGTGATCATTTATGATATCATTGATATGCCAAGTTTTGTGATCAAGCTTACATAATATGGTAAGAATAAAAGGAATTCAAAAAAAATATTAAAAACTTTTGAAAGTTTCAAAATTTATAAAATTATTCCAAAAGAAGATTTTTTTTATTAGAACTTTTTGAAAATTTAACAATTATTTGAATTTAATTCGTTACTGCTTAGATGAACTGAAAAATCGATAATGCTAATAGTCTGCTCAAATCAAACACCTTCAAGCCCCTTAGTCAGACTTAATATATCGATTACGCGACTTCTTGGTCTTTATTTGCTAGATTTTTGGCCAAATTTTGAAAATAATTTGGCTTTTGAAAACAACTCATCCGATTACATTCTTGAAAGCTCAGACTGAGCTCAAATATCTTGTGAATAATAAAATAAAAATGGTCCAAATCCGATCATTGCTTCCATTTTTTTTAAGAAAAACTAATAAATAAAAAATTTCAGAAATCTCATAAAAAGGATAAAATAAATTGGTCCGATAGGTTTTATGTTATTATTAACAACTTGTTAACGCGACTTCCTGGTCGTTATTTGCTAGATTTTTGGCCGAAATTTTTAAATAATTCGGCTTTTGAAAACAACTCATCCGATTATATTCTTAGATAGCTCAAACTGAGAAAAAATATCTTAGATCGCGTAATCGATATGTATGGCTAAGAATGTCAGCGTTATCTGACAAATAAAAGAGGTTAACTAGCTAGTGATAAGCTACCATTTATAAGCTTTAGCATATATCAAATGTTCAAAGAATTATTTAAGGAGGCGTGAGTGAAGTTTGACATTTGCAAGGCCTCGTATTTCATACAAAATAATTGTGTTGGGCATGCGCAGCATGGGAGAGGACTTTGTGAAGGCGGTTCTTATCTCAGGTCCATTTGAAAGAAGTTAACAAAATGTGATATATTTGAACAATGAGGCGCGTGGGTTAGTCGTGGCCTCCTTCACAATTCTTTTCATACAATCTTTATCAATCCTATTCATACAATCCTATCAACTTACCCACTTTCCGAAAATTATTATTTATCTATACTCAAACAATAAAAAAAATCAAAATGGCAACAAATATGGCCAAAACGTCTCATTTTAACTTAAATTGTTAATCTCAGTAATCATGAAAAATATTTGAATATGCCGTTCTAACGCTATAACAGTCTAACAAGTGGTCGGCTCATTCAATATTTATGAGTGGATCGAATCGGTCCACTCAAAAAATGGATCGAATTTGTAAAGTGTTTGAAAATCTGATTTGATCAAATTGTGCAGTTCCCTGAGGCTGAGCTCCTTAAAAAATTTCCTCGTATGTATTGTGACGATTTCGTTGTCCCATTCACTGAGAAATAAATAGTTTCCTTTATCATTAACTTAAACATTAAATTTGTACCTGCATTATTGCTAAAATTTAGTTCTGATGAACTAAGCGTATCACATGATAAGGCTCGGCTTGCTTTATCTCCAGGTATTTGTTGTAATTCCGAGAACAAAGATCCAGAACTTGATTCCGAAAAACTTGCCGCGTCACCCTCATCATTTTCTTGATTTTTGAGGCGCTGTCGAGTTTTTTCGAGTTTATCATGAAATGAAGATTGATTTGAATCAGTAGGAGATCGCATGGTGGGAGATTGATCGAGGTAAAATTCGGGAACTTCGGAGACATCATTTTCGAAGGAGAGTGATGGTTGGCTTATGTGATTAATGTCTGAAGTTTCGGCATGATGGGCTTTAAGGTTTTCAATATCTGCTATAAAATGGGTTGACAAAATTAAGCACATTAGGTTTCAAATGGAAATTATTTCCATTTCAAGATTCAGAAAGTTAAATTTCGAAGAATATTTAATTTTTAAATTTGTTTTTTGTGTTTCATAACTTTGGAAATTCGTATGTATTTGCTCGTTTTTGAGCCTGAATTCTGAAAAAAAACGCAAATTACCACACCTGTAGATTGGCCTCTGGTAATTTTCCGAAATTGATGAACAGGACTCTGTTTAAGGGGGTAGCAGCGATGTGGCAGACTGGCGTCAATTTAACTAACGAAAATAATTAGTTGGTTAATTTTTTTGTGCTTGTTATCATTAGCTGAACCAGAATAAATGTGTATCAGCTCATTAAAATCATTTTTTATCCATTTAAGGAAAGATTTGAGTTCAAACTTTTATTTTTGGATTCGTAAAATTTTCAAAAAAATTCAAAATATAATTAATATTTCACGCATTTTTCACCCAAAATTTGTTTTGTTTTTTCTCTAAAATCTGTAAATGAAACCAAAAAAATAGCCACTTTTTCTTTTTTCATGCATATTTACATTATTTTATGAATGCTGTTTAAAAAAAATAACATGTTCATTGTCATTTTTGTCGATTTTTTTGAACATTATGAAAAAATTTTAGCAAATCAAGTCCAAAATTTTTTAACAAAATGTTTATTAAATTCTCCTTCAAAAATCATGGCCGAATCAGTTGTGTATTGTCTGGTATCTATTTGATTTCCGTATTTTAACCGATGGAAGGGTGATCGAATATTTTCTGAACTACTATGAAATTTACAAACACTTGCTTTTGAAACCTGTTTGTGCCATTGGCACGCAAATTTATGAAAAATTTATTTTTTTCGAAAGATCTAAGATCTTGAAATCTTTATCAATTGCGGGGTGTAATGGCATACTTTACTGTTTCAAAATCAGGACATTTTTTCATTTTAAACTCAATTGAAGGTCATATTTTTTCGCTTAAAGCTGTTTTTCTCTATTTTTCAATGAAAACAAAATATTCATATTAATATATCTTTTCATGTGGAGTAATTGATTCCTCATATTAAGTGCATACAACCCGATAGATGTCTGAAAGTTATAAATATTGCCTTTAAAAAAACTCTACATCGGGTTCAAGTTGGAAATGGAAGTTGTTATGAAAAGTGGGTTTTGATTTAATATTTTACAGATACTTAAGTATGTGTGAGAAATTCTAAAAATATTAAACGTTTGGCAAAGAATGAACACTTTTTAATTGAAGATAAAAAATTTTCACATTTTTTCTTTCAAAAATTACTCCGAAAAATTGTACAAATCTGCCACATCGCTGCTACCCCCTTAAAAATTTAAATTGAAAGTTAAATTTTATATGAGCTTATTAACCTCGAACAAATTGTAACGAATAACGTTATATATCTTTATTTCTCAAGAATGCCGATCCAAAATAAGTAAAACCGAAACGCACACACAGTTCGATGTTTTATTGACCAATGATAAATGCTGCATGTAACATGCATGCTGATATTTTACTATTAGTTTTATTTTTATCACGGGGTTTCTGGAGAATATGAGCCATTTTGGTCTTTTATAATGCAATAAGGGCTTATAATTTCCAGAACGCCGCATGATAGATGTCCCTTTAGAGAGACACTCCTAAGACCCCTCCTACTAGGAGGCTCCTAGCCACTCATAGGACCACTTTTCGGCCCGCACATCCTAGATTAACAAAAAGAAGTTAAAGGGATATAACTTCGCATTTTACGCCTTTGCATCTAAAAATGAGGGCGCCCCATGAGTTTGGCCAACCACCTACACGAAGATTTCTCAAGCTCTTATTGGTTTCAAATGATCAATTGACTGACAAAATATTTCAGATGTGATTTTTTATCCTGGAGTCACGTGACTTGACCTTTGAAAAGCATCTTCAAAATTAAAAAATTGTAATAAGATACTGACCTGAAATTAAGCCAAAACATGTTTTCTCAGAAGTGTCCCTCTGAGTAGATATTGGTCTGTTATTAAGTTAATCAACCCTTCTTTATTCGGACTAACGGAAATTTGACTTTTAATGATAAGTGGTGCTCCTTGATTTTGTTCGGCAAGTAATTGTGAAATCATAGAATTTGGTTTAATTTGTATTTCTGGCACAAAATTAACTTTTATTTTTTGATCATCAAATTCATCGTCAAATTTATCTTCAAGTTCGACCTTTTCTATCAATTCCAGGTCGTTATTTTCAATTTTAGATGGGATAAATGCACTATTTACTTTATGATTTTCTTTGAAAGAAATTTCCTCTTCAAAGTCTTCTTCGAAATTACCAGAATCAAGTTCGACTGAAGTTCGTTGAATTTCTGGCATCTCACCATCATCTCTTTGAAATTTGATAGTTTCGATGTTTTTATTGTCATTATTTTCATTATCAAGGTCAAATCCAGAATCCATTTCTGTAAGGTCCCTATAAAAGTTTTCCAATTTTTGTCGAGAATATTTTTTCTGCTTAATTTCTAGGAATCTTGAGAGAAAATTCACGTGCTTGTAAAACTTCAAGAATAACGTCATTGAAGACAATCTTTAATACTTATTTGACCGAAGAATAAGCAGTTCAGATTGAAAGCTGTGTCCTACAGAACGAGCCACTTTTGCTTCTCTGAAAAAATCAAAATTCGACCGATAATCGACCGTCAATTTATATTATTTCAAGTTGAAGTTTTCAACCATAAAAAATGTTTAATAAATAAATTTCTGGCGATTTTAGTGTTTTTTCAATTTTTAGAAAATGACAGGAACTGAATTTGGAACAAGTTTTTCTTATTGCAAATCCACGTTAACGTTTGTTGTAGACCGAAAAATTGGATAAAACCGTTGATTTTAATGAAAAAATAAGTTGTTAGAAATATTCAAACCACATATATATGAGTGCGAAAAAGTTTGCGTTTGAAATTTCGGACCCTTTACTTTCATCCTTGAAGCGGAGAAAGACTTTCAATGTTCTCTCGATCCTCCTCCTCGACATGGAGATTCGTAGGATTTGGCGCGATATATTTTCTCTAAAAAATTGCCGCAGGTCACTTTTTCTTAGAAAACATCAATAAACCCAGATATAAGAGAAACATCGCTCGAAAAAGGGAAGCAAGAGTACAACACCTTCTCAAATGTCCTGACAGTTTTTCAAACGTTTATAGCTCCGATATGAGGAGCATTTGAAGTTTTCGCAAGGTCAATTTAGTTATATATTATTTCATCTTTTTGATGCTTGGAAATTTTGGGGATAAACAGTCGTTCGTTTAAAAACTCTGATAATTCTTCACAGTGCTGAACTTCCCGAAACGTTTTTGGCAATAGTAAATGTTTTTCATTGAAAGCTTTCGTTAATCTCACAATTTTTAAACTTGATAAATGACATTTATGCTTATCATTATTTGTGTCGTGAGCATGAAATTTAGCTGGAAAATAATTTTCGTAAAACTATTTTATTCCTTGAAGATTAAACCCTGGAACTTTTGCAGCTTTAAGCGCAAGCATTTTTCAATAAGTTCAATTTCCTGTTCTTGTGCTAAAATTGGTTTGAAAATTTCTCTAGGAATTTCAGGGAGAATTTCTCTGTCAATTCCCGGAGCAATTTGAATAAAAATTTCCGGCATTCTCAAAAATATTTTTTCTGGTCTGATTTCAAACTTATAGAGGTTTGACGTGATATAGTGCTAGAGGTCAATGAGCAAAATTCAGCTGCTATTTTTATAAACCGATCATTTCCTTAATTAATAACCCTGCTAGATTATCGGCTTGGGGTAGGAAGAATACTCCGTCAGCGTGTCTTTTTCCGACACAATTCTAGGTCAAAGGGGACGACCCATCTTAATACATTGTTTATATTTGTTGACCAAAATTTAAGATTATTACTGCGAGAAATCGACTTTATTTTTCGAAAAAATGGTCAAAAAGTTTTTAAGACCAGTTTTTAAAAATTGTATAATATCAAAAATGGTATGATAAAAAAAAATAAGTTTATCTGATTTTATCTATTTAGAAAAAATCTGATTATCTTATTCATTTTTCTGCTATTGTACAATTTTTGATACCTATGTTACGTTTTTAGTTTTTTCTTATTTTAAATAGTTAGAATTTCACTAGAGTTTTCTTCGCTACTTGAAACTAAAGCTATTTATCAAAAAATCGATTTCGTTAACAAAACCCTGTTTTTTGTATCACTCAAAACCTCTTCATTTCAATTTTGTTTCTTCGCTACTTGAAACTCACGCGGTATGAAAGTTTTTTTTCCAGCGCGGTTTCTTTTGGCATAAATTAAATCATTTCGTTTTGGTAAAACGGTAATTAACGCACCACAGTTAGCACGCTTATTACGTGCATAAATGCACATTAAAGTTATTGAGTTTTTACGAACACTTCTAGCACGATATTGATAATTATTTGATTCTTCTTTTGAATGAAAAATTAAAGAAATATCTTTACCGCCTTCAGTGACATAAATTAAAAGTGGATTTTTTCTTGTTCCACTATTTAGTTAAGTCTATCCAAATATGGAACTTTTTTAATTGTATTCATTTTGATACTATTTTCTATAAACTTGATTATTTATAGTGAAGTTATCTTTAGCGCTATATCTTTAGCGCTATAAACAGCTGAATTTTTTTTTGTCATATAATAAGTCATTTTTAATGACCTAATAGGTTTGTGTGAACTCCCGCTAAGTACGAGCTGCATCGCGCCGATGTTAACTTTCGGCAGCAAGCGCGGCACCATCTGCTACATTTTGTACGCTATACTGAAAGAAGCGTGGCGTTTTGTGTCTACCCGGATTTTTTATACCCATCCCCATTTTTTGCCTAAACCTACGTAAAAAAGGGATGCAAAACCCACGAAAAAGCCATCCCTTTCACAACTCTGCTTAACCCCGCCTAAAACCTTATGCTAACAGTTTTATTTCTTTATATTACGAAAACGCTATTTCTGATCAGTGTTTCAGTGGCTTTTCTTTGAGCATACTAAAAAACCGAAGAATTTTTCTTCAAAATTTTTCTCTTCGGTCCTCAAAAATCAAATTTAGAGTTTTCAATTTCAACATAAAACCTGAGGAAAGATAGTTTTACCATTTTAACTTAAGTCCTCTTGTGTCGCTTATGTGTGATGGAGTGTATGCATACAAAAAAATTTGAGTTTTGTTTTTCATAAGATAAAGGATAGTTCTACAAGATAGCTAATCTGACTTGTAGAACTATCCTTTAGCTTGAGAAAAAACATCTCCAATTTTTTTGTATGCATACACTCCTTCAGACATAAGCGACCCAAGAAGACCTAAGCCAAATTGGTGAAACTATCTCCTCCCAGGGTTTATGACCAAGTTAGCTGCAATTTTGACATAACTTGTAAAAGTGGTAGGCCAAACTCAATCTCGGTCAGGTTTTTAAGTTTGCTTTATTTTCTCTAGAATATGGAGAAAACCACCGTTTTTTGGCAACTATCCGTCGGAAAAACTATCTCTTCCTGGGAAAATTTATTAAATTCATTCAATTTTTTTCCTAAGCTAGCTCATACAAATAAAAACAGTGAACTCGGGCACTTTTTTAAATTTCAACCTAAGACTCAAAATATGATTTTTTTAAGGACCCACGAGAAAATTTTCCAAATTAAAAGTGCTTCGATTTTTTATTAAGTAGGTTCAAAAGAAAGTCACTGACACATTGATCAGAAAGTTGGCTAACGCCAAGATGATATTTTGACGTTTTGGTTGTTAAGTTAAAGCAAACATAAGTTTTTTAGTTCATTTTGAAAAAAAATCTTAAAAAAATTGAGTTTTTTTTAATTTGGTTGGAAGGACACGTTTTTATCCCCCAGGTCGTTTAAGAGCATTTGTAATGCCCCTGAGGCCCCAGAAAAAGTTAAGTTCAATAAAAAGCTAAAATAAAGTAATTTTTAGATACAACTACAAAAAAAAAGTATAATTGACAAACGTCCTGACAATTTTTCAAACGTCCTGACAAAAATTGTCTAATCATAGGTGTCAAGACGTTTGAGAAGGGAGTGTACGTAACTCGAAATTTCAGTTTTGCTAATTTTATCAAATTTCCATATAAAATGTATGTTACAGTATGTAATACGCAATCAATTGACAATGAACTTTTTTTTGGCCACTTTTGTTATTACTGAATTTTCAAATTTCAAAATCCTCGAGCAAAATGTTAAAACTTCCCTTTCATCACTTTTTTTCGATAACCTCGTCGAGCTAGAATTTTTCGAACTGGCTACAGAACCTCTCGAAGATGGCCGAGAAGTTGGCTGAGATCTTGGATTTTTCTTGAAAAATTTATCAAGAAATTGACTTTGACTCATTGAATGTAGTCCAGATTCATCATCTTCTGTGAACGTTTTCAAAATTTTAGATTGACCACTATTAGTTTTGACAACCCGTGCTGTGATTTGAGCTGGCTTCAGACTTTGCGCTGGTTTCAAATTAAGCATTTCATCCGGGGAATTATGTCCAAAGTAATTTTTGAGATAAACATTTTGCTGGACGTGAACAGCTTTGCGAGTGGCTTCGTCAATTTTATCTTCTTTGATCTTAATTTCAACTTTTAAAAAAATGGCCTCATAAGCAATTTTTATATTCAACAATTAAATTTGTTTTTTTTAATCATTAAACTCCAAAAACATTGCAAAAATACTCTATTAACTTATGCAGACAGAAAGCCTGATTCAAATATACCTAAATTTGGCGGGAATGATACAGTCGGCTCATTGGCTTAAGGGGGTATACGACTCTGATTTAATAAAGGCTTAGAGGCATTAAAAATGCTCCAAATTGATACGGGGTGATAATTAAGTGTACTAAGAACCAAATCATCAAAAAAAAATTTCGAAATTTTCGCATTTTTTCGATTTTTTTTTCTAAGTATTTTTTAAAAGATGAAGTTAAAAAATAACGTTTGCTCGATTTGACCACTAAAACTTCAAAATATCGACTTGACGTAAGCCAACTTTCTCATCAGTGTTTCACTGGCTTTCTTTGAGCCTACTATCGAAAAAAATCGAAGCACTTTTTTTTCGGAAATTTTCTGGAAATGACCAAAAAAATCATATTTCGAGTTTTAGCTGAAATTGCAAAAAAGCTCGTCTTAATCTCTTACAAATGTTCTGGAGAATACTTGGTAAAAATTTGAGCCATTTTGAAAATATATCTTCAGAGGAGATAGATTTTGAAGTCTGAAATTGTGAAAAAATCGTCGGTTATTTGGCGTTCTAGAATTGTTCAGTACGCCGGATCGAAATAAAGCTCGTTTTAAAAAGATTGGCATACTACCGTTACGTGATCTGTGAAAATTTGAGCTCAATTTGATATACCGTCTGGGAGGAGATAGATTTTGCAGTTTGGAAAATGTCACCTTGTTACGATACTGTACCTATTGGTGTAATGGTCAAAAATAATTTGTGATGTATTTTTTCGCAAGATCAAGGATAGATCTACAAATTAGCATTTTCGGTTTTTCTCATGAACTCCTAGTTTTCAGTATATTTCACCTAGAAAATGTCAAATCAGAGTCGTATACCCCCTTAAGGGCCTCGATGCATTTTGACAGATATCGATATGGGCTCTTGATGAAAAACTTTTCACTGGATTGATATATTCTTCCCAATATACCATCAAACACTTTGATTCAAACTGATGATTCATAATCCAGGCAACTTTTGTAACTAGCGAATTTTTGCATTATGGCTTTTTATGAAAATTTGAGATCGAATTGAACTTTTCGGATTCGAGAAATTATCAGAAATTTTGGATAAAAGTTCCAAATATAATCAACAAATGCCTTATTTTTCGTTCAAATGTTTTTTTCAATATTTGTTTCAAACCAACGAAAAAAACTCTACAAAATGNCTACTTTAACTTTTCGACTAGGTGACCACATATTTTTAATATGCCCTTTGAAAAACCATATGACATGGTTCAGTGATTTTTGGTTAAAAATAATAAGAAATATTTTAAAAATTTTTCTCATTTATTGTTCAAAAATTTCTGTTTTTTTCGACTTTTTTCGAAAATTTAAATTTTCGATTTTGCCTTTAAAATCGTATGAATTTAAACTTAATAAATTTTCAACGGTGGAAAATTTTTTCTGTAATTTAGACACCTTCAATACGAAACGCGCGTTTTTTAGTGTTTTTCCAAAAGACGATTTATAAATTCAAAATACTCAATCTGAAGAAATTTAATTGAAATTAAGATAGGCTGTGACCTCAGTCAAAAAATATTCAAACGCACAGTTGAGCCAAATACGGGCGAGAAGTTCGTCTATTGAAAAACTGAAAAAATAAGCGGTCTTTGTCAATATATCAAAGTTAGTGTTGAAGCGTGGAAAGTAAGAAAAAAATTAATGAAAAATTAGGAAGCTTGACATAAGGATATAAATTGAGCAATAAAATGGGTATAAAACGGTCATAACGAGGTGTGGACCATTATCAAGGCTGTTTTAAGGATATCGTGGATTAACGACGTGGCAAATAAATTTACAGAATCTCATTAAATATATTGTAAATATTAAACGCTAGAATATTTTATTAATTTTTTGGAGTGAAAGTCTAACTTTTGAGGTGTAAATTTTCATGATCAATCTATTGCAAAATAAAATTTTATGTGTCCGGGTTGACAGTGAAAGGCTTTAAAATCGAAAATTTCAATTTTTTGAAATAAAAGAAGAGTTTTTTTAAAAAGGGACTTGTATTCTTGTTAGCAAATTTGTTATGAAATTTTGTGTTTCTATTAAATAATTATCGAATTTAATTTTTTTCTACTTCAGCTCGTAGCTTTCCGTATAATTCACCGAGAAAATGTCAAATCAAAGTCGCATAACCTCTTAATTGTGGTCTGATTAACACCAATTCATCTGGTTTAAAAATTCCGATGTGATCCGAGCAGGTTAAATGTTTGAGAAAGTCGAGCTGATTAAATATTAGATTGGATCGAATTATTTTTTTTTGCTCCGATTTGATCCTCTCAATTTTATTTTCAGTGCGCTGCGCCCTGGTCCTTACAAAATGTATTAAATATATTTTGTTCATTGCGCAGGTGAAAATTCGTAATTAATAGTAACAACACGCTCATCAGTGATGTGTCTGTCAAATCATCACGAAATTATTGTATTTTTAATTCACAAATTGAAGCCACACATGACGCATGTTTGAGTCAAAATTTTATTTCGCCAAGAGTCTTTCTTATTATCGTGCATCAATTTTGTGGAGCAAGTTTTTTCAATCACCCAAACATTAACTAAGACAACATGAGTGGGATTCGAACACGCGCTATAGAGGTAACCCACATTTTTAAGCTTAACTTAAGTTGAGAAAATGATATAAACTCTGAAAATAAAGAATGATAACAGCCGTCACACGTCATAAATGCTGATCCCCATAAATCTTGTCACAATTAAATAAATGATTCTATAATCAATTTGAAAACTGTTGAAATACAATAAAATATGACTCACGATATTCACATCGACTTTGGTTGAATCTTCAGTTATTTCAACACGAGACTTTTTCGTCGGTTTTTCGATTTTGTTACCAAAGAAAACCAAATATAATGGCACTGCCGCCAATGCAATATAAAGCCAGTCAAAAACCTGAAGCACCATGATAATTTTCTCTGTTTCTGCTCAGACAAAAATGTATATTTTTAAAATTTAATTTTGAATATTACCCGGCCATCGTTAGTAATGTAGTATCTTCGCGGTTCAATCTTATCGTCCAAGGTTCTTAGCACATTAGACCAAATACTGTAAAATAAGAAGTCACGATTCTGGGTGAGAATTTTTTGCATGAACCGTAGAGTTAACACGTTAAAGAAAACAAAAGTTGGAATTGCGAAAATACATTTCCGTTGTTAAGGGTTGGTTTTTAGTAAAGAAGCAAGATGTCATTGATAGTAGTTGCAGGAAGCAGCGAGCGAAGGCAAACTTTTGGACGTATTTTCAAGTTTCCCGGATTATTTCGATAATTTTAAAACTTTATTCAAAGATTTGAAGTACAGTTCAATATGTTATAATCAGACTTAATGCAATCTTTAGGCCATAAGGTGAATTATTAATTTTTTATTCACTGCAGGGTGTAACTTGTCATGGACTTTTAACTTATTAACAAGGATTAAATTGACTTTTTATACCACCTGCGCACGAAGTTCTATCATCCCACATGCGCCTGGGGTTTCGAAACACATATTAATATTAACGATCAAATATACTTTCATAAAATGATATATATAAATAGTATAAGTTTTATTAAAAATATTGCATTATTTTAAACGTTTTCGATTTTTTCATAATTCGTCTTCAGAATGAGAAATTTTTTAGTCCAAACGAAACAGAAACAGAATAATTTGACATTGGCTCTCTGATTGATTGCCAAAGCTTGGCAGCCAAACTAAAAGCCCAATTGTTAACTAATAAACTTCATTTGTCTTAAAAACTTCATGTTTTTTGCTCGTGCTGTTTATTAATTGTCGATTTTGTTTAAAGTTATATCCCTTCAGGAAGAAGGTTGTTATTTTCTAGTTTGATCTAGTACATTCGTACTACTTAACGTACATAATGTCATATTTTTTTGATTTAGCATTAAATGAAATAATGCACACAATGTCAAAATTTAAAATTTATTTTCAACGTCGACTTAGAACATTTCTCTCCCCAATGTCAAAATTCAAATTCATTCACGCAATGTCAAATTGAACATTTCCCCTCATAATGTACTAGACCAAACTAGAAAACAACAACCTTCTTCCTAGAGAGATATAAAGCCCTTCAACACTTTTCTGTGATATGTGTTGTGGAGGCCTTTTTCTTACATTTTAAAGTGCTCATGTAAAAAAGAGCGTTATTGATCAAGTGGAGCGCTGTCAGGATCAACGAACAATTTTTTCGAAAATTTTCTTCATATTCTGTACAGTTATTAGTGTGAGTGTGGACATGAGAGGATTTAGTAGTTCGATGTTGTAAAATTCTAGAATGTAATATAGTTTGGTTTCTCCTATAAACGGCTTTACAATCATTATGATGAAACGGCTTTACAATCATACTTGATTTCGTAAACACAGTTAGAATTATTAAAATAAGATTTTTTTAATTTCATTTTGGGCAAAATAAAACTGCTCAACTTAATTGTCGAAAAAACGATCGGAAGCCGAAATTTAGTGTGAGTTATTTCAAAATACGGTATATTTGGGAAAAGATGGCGGAGCATCGAAAAGATATGAATAGAACAGACATATTATGAAGTACCAAGTCTGAATTTTTTCATCTTCTTCCGGGCGAAGTTTATTTTCAGATGCGCGAAAATTCCTTCATTTTATCTCAGCTATGTGTTGGTCCATGATATGAATAGGAAAATTATTTTTAGCAAAAATGTTTTTCGTATTTTCAATAGCAAAATCTCGTGAATTTTCACCAATAAAAGTTGACCATTTATAGTTCTTTAGTGATATTGAGCTTTTAAGGTCAGATTATTTTTTTCCTGCTTCTTTCGACTAAAAAAATTTTTTTCATTCTAAAATCGAATAAAATTCGAAAACCTTTAAAAAATGCAATATTTCCATTGAAATTTATTAACTTTTTATGTCTGAACACCCGCAAACAATACCATACTAATACAATATTTTGAACTCCGGGAGTTAGATTGAGATACACTTTTTATATAAAGAGATCCCCTAGAATCATAGGTATCCTTTTACTTATCAGGGAAACCTCATCTAGCTTTCAATTTTGCCGCCCACACAGAAATCATGTACAATTACAGCGTCACGTTAAGAATAACCTACGCAAAAATGAATTACAGTATGTGTTTTTTTTTACTCCGGAAATGGCAAACGGCTTTGAACCCAATTGTCGCCAATAAAATATTGTGACGAGCTGGATTATATTTCAAATGCTGAGTTTTTGTCGATAGCGAGGGTTTTAAAAAATAATGGGCCCTGTTGCAATTTTTAATCGGCGGAAATTGCCTCCAAAGCTGTTTGTCATTTCCGGAGTAAAAAAACACATACTGTACATTATCAGAGGATATTAAGTTTTCAATTAAAAAAGTGGTATTTTTCGAAGTTTCGGTATATTTTATAACCGCTAATTAGTAAAACCTGCTCTAGAAACAAAAAAAGTTTACATTATATTCAAATAAAATTACTTCTCACTTAATGGTCATGAAATAAGCCGAAACGTAAAAAAATACTATTTTCTTATTAAAAACTTAATATTTGATTATATTTCAAAAAAAACCCTTAAAAAATTATGAGAGTGGTACCTAATCATCTCTTTCTTTTCATTATTAAATGCATTGGAAATGTGGGTTGAAAGGAAGACTCAAAGCTTCTAGCTCTTGATATAAATCATAAAATGTGTTTTATTTGATATATAAAATTTATTTTGAAATGAAATTAAGCGGCAATTGTTGGTACTAAAATTTGAAAGCTTAACCCTTGTGAGCACAGAACCACAATTGTGGTTCAAGCATACCTAAAATCATTGAAAAAGGGCAAAAAACGGGATCGTAGAATGTTTTTAGGCCAACCGCGGTTTATCTAGAAATTGGGGCTAAAAACAGCTTATTTTAGAAATACCTTATTTCAAAGAGTTTCTCTCACTAAAATATTCTTTACAAATTTTTCTANAAATACTTAGGAAAAAAGGAGAATTTTTATTTTCAAAAAGAAATTTTTTTGCGCGCGGGATCCGGCGGGACTTTTTATTGATATCGTTACCATAAACCGTGGTGTTTCTCGCAGTAAGAAATACAACCTTTCTTTGGGAGCTTTTGTTCGGCTATAATAGTCGAAAAACCCTCTTTTTTTGTCAAAAATACGATTTTTCGAAATATATTTAGGCCGTCCGCGGTTTATCTAGAAATGGGGGCTAAAAAACAGCCTATTCTATACAAATTTTTCTATTTCTGAAATTGTGAGGCGAATTTTTTTCTCTGAAGCGATAGTCTGTGATGTTCTAGAAAAAAGTTAGAGACAGTTTTGACGTAATCGCTTGTATTGAAAAATTCAGTTGATTACTGAAAAACTTTTTTAATATTTTTTCCGCCGGGCTGGTTTTTTTGGTCAATACTATAATAGTATTACTATTCAAATAATTTTACATATTTTGAGTGAAACAAATTTCTCAAAAAAAATGGGAATAACCCTAAAACTGACCTTTTTAATCTTAAAATTCCCTAAAAAAATGTCATAAAAAAGAGAGAAATAAGGTTTACTCGAAAACTAAGAAATGAAAAGCTCTTTTGTTTCATTGTCTTTGTCTAGAAATTGAAGGGGATCATTTTCCATATAAAAGTGGCTGCGGTGATGTTCTAGAAAATAAAATAAAGACACTTTTTGAATCGCTAATATTTGAAGTTTGTGGTAACTTATGAAAAACTTTTTTGGTTTTTAGGTTTCAGATCTGGAATAATTGCCATCGCAGGAACAAAACATTTCCAAACGCTTGCAGAAAAAAAAATGTTAAAAAAAATTGGGAAAAATCTAGAATGAATCACTTATGGTTAGGCCTCCCTAGAAAAAATCAGCTACCCGATATAACGTTTTATAATATGGAAATGATAGTATCAAGGGTAGTTTTTGGCGCTGAATTTTGGCCGATGAAATTTTTTGATGCAACCACCTGGTGGCGCCCTTGAGTGAACCTCAGGGTGCCTGCGATTGAAGCATTTCCTTGATATCGCCATAAGAGACAAAATCTGAGGAGATAAAAAGTATTTTTTCTTGAAGAAACTTTTTTTGGGGGAACTTTTTTTCGAAAATTTCTGGTTTCTGATTGGCCGAAATCAAAGTTGATTGTTAGTGTTTTTGGACATATGGGAATTATTGTTTGATTAATTTCCGATCCAAATTCGTGATATGAAATTTAAAGCTTTTGCTTTTAAGACAACTTTTTGGCTATTGAAAATCAGAAAATAGCTCAAAATGGAATAAAATTCTTCTTCCCTGGATAATTTGAACAAGATTTATATAATTACAAAGTCGAAAAGTGCTTAAATCGTTTCTTAAATGCTTTTATTTGAAATGCACGTTTTTTAACATTTCAAAGGGGTACATGTTACTTGAATTCCCAAAAAAGCTGCATGTAAAAAATGTGATTTTATAATTCACCTTATTTAAGGTTGAGTTTTATGACATGTTTACCAAAATTTTCGTCACGCTGTTTGCGTTCTTAAAAATTTTTCGATCATACAAAATCTGTGTACATGTTTACGAACCCTATAGAACCTGTTTTTTATGCACAAACATGAAAATGCAAAATTTTCAGTTTTGCGCATTAAGCGCCGATTTAGGTGTGCTCTTTGGAGCTAACACGCTCATCTTATAAACTTCGTTTTAACCTACTTTTAAACACTTTATATTTTCAATAAAACACCGAATAAAAAACTTTGAAAAAATAAAAACTCGTTTAATTAAAAATTGATGTTACATCCGTTTGCTCCCTTTTCTGAGAAAAAACTTACTGAGAAAAAACACAACTACAAAAACGATGGGCTTTTCGAAGCTGTTTGATGTCTTCAAGGTAAGAGAAGTTTTCTACAAGGAGTCACGTGACCGTATTAATGAGAAATAATATATGCTTCTAACGTTGGAATGGAAAGGGATTTTGGCGACCGCACACTTGTTCGTTATATGCATAAATATCAATTAATTGATACATCAGGAATTACTCAGGGAATTCGAAAAAATAATGAAATTTTTTGAATGTTACTTTCGACAAAAATGGGTCAGAGTTAGTTTATGACTTTTCACCTAATTTCGTGTCGGAACGGTCAGAAGATACATACGGATTACCGACCTGCAGAGTACAATCCTTAAAGTATTTTGAATGATACCAAACAACGCAAGATATCAAGCACCCAATCAAAAATTCCTTGATTGCGGAATAGGCCGATTTCATTGGTCAGTTGAGAAAGGATCAACCAATCAAATGCTGCAGATTTCGCATTTTTGAAATATTTAGATTTTACTCTGAGGTCCGCGTAATCCATATACCATTAAAAACTTCATAAAAAATGCCTATCGTCTGAGCATAAAAAATATTCTATTAGAGGAGTTAACTGACATCGAACTATTCAATATTTTGTTTTCACAAATTTTTCTGCCGTTTTTTGTTAGTTTTAAGGGCGCGTCCAAGACGCGTCCAGTACCCGTTCACACTCCAGAAGTTGGCCAATTTGGCAACAATACCGCATTTTTTGACTGAAAAACGCGAGATCATTTTTTAACAAAACGCTGATCGAATCAAACTTGATCGGTCGTTAGATTTTTAAAACCTGATCAAAATCGGATCAAATCGTCCGATCAGATAAACGAATTCTAGAAAGGCGAATTTTTTGGAAAATTCGAGAAAGAAAAAACTTGTAGCTAATTTTCGAAGATTAATTTACAAAAAAAAATCCTAATCGGCCGAATAAAGATAAGTTTGATTGGGAAATAAATTACAAAACTTGCATCATGATAATTAAGGAGGTAGTGTCCGCAAAAAAGTTTGCCTGAAAATCTGATATAGTACTAAACCACCCCAAAAAACTTGGGGGATGGTCTCGTCGCTTTCAATCATCGGTCTCCCACAAGAGGGCGCAAAGTCGAAGAACGGAGGTACATTTTCTCCTTAATTAATATCGATCAACTTCATTTGTGTCAATTAGCGGATTCTCAATGAGCAAAAATATTGTGTGGTTTTTTGTCTAACTTTGTAAAAATACAGTAGATAACCTTAGAAAAGTGGTATTTTGGCCGGTTTGGTACCATTTAATTCGAAATGTTTTAACTATGCTCATTCGATTTCTCATACATTAAGAAACAATATTGTGGGACTACATTTTCATTTTCATGTCATCAGAAAACCCTACAAATTTGAAATCAGATTTTGCATTATTTAGGTATACATTATGGTCTCTATTAATTTGTCTTTGAATGGAGCAATGAATGATCGAAATATCTAGAGTCCAACAAGTATTAGTCTGATTGCAATTGTGTTCTTGTTATTGAGAAATCTGAGTTCGAGTAGAGCACAATAGTTAAAACCAAAGGTTTCTGTTAGAGCTGTTTATGCGAAATAAATTGGTTCACAACCGGCACTTAGTACCAGCTTTCTGTTAACCTAAGTGCTACTGCTTTTTACAAAGATATAAGAACACACAAACAGAGCCACCAAAATATTTCTGGGGTAAAGTCTCATTTTGTGTATCCCGATTGCTTAATTTAGACACATGAGATGAAGTTGATCGGATATGTAAGCTAATAACTTAAAGAGAAATATTACTACGCTCCCCTTCGACTTTGCCGCTCGCTCTTGACCCGCGAGATAACCGAAGCATGATTTAAAATGCTGATAATTTGATCGACATACACCAATTCATGTTACTGCTGGGTAGAGGGAGTGTGGGTTTGAGTACTCTATCAGATTTTCACGGCAACATTTTTATTGCGCGACAGTATCGTTAAGGCCTCCAGAGTGAAAAAAATTGGGAGCACGCTGATAGAAAAGTCCTCTATGACATTTCATAATTCTGGAACCTTGCGAGTAGTATTGTTTGTACGCTAATGAGTAGTTTATTAGTTAAAACATAAGTCTCTCCAACGAAACTGTCAGGACCACGAGAACGCACATCCTTAAAAAGTGGCATTCTTTCAGTGATATTTTAATATGATTTAAATTTATTTTTTTTTTGATTTATGGATCTTCTCTTTAATATTACCAGAATTTGTTAAGAAATAAGTCAGAAAAATCCAGCCAGTCAAAGGTCCTGATAAGAGAAGAGGGGAAAATTTTGTGATTTGTTATTCAAATTGATTTAAAAGTGAACCAAAATCGAGCACGGCAAAAAGAGGATTTATGATGTCCAAACTTGCCTTAAGCTCTTGTTTTAAA
>SCLH01000396.1:408233-436157 GCA_004367855.1 Oikopleura vanhoeffeni | reverse complement strand
TTGTTTCTGAAGAATGTCTGTTGATGGCGGTTTGATCATATGGCAGAAGCACTAACGGCATTGGCCTTTTCCCTTTATAATCGTGGAAACTGGTTTTTCGTGATTTGTGAGTCAAAGTTTGACCTTCAGTAACATTAAAAACCAAATTCGTATTTTTTGAACTGTGGGGTCTCATGTTAGTACTCCTGAAAGCAAAAAAATTAGCGCAAAGCAAAGTTGAAATCGCATGTTCCCACCCTACATTAGAACCAATTGTTAAACTTTATATAAAATTGAAAGAACGTTTAAAATTGATGACGTCATTTTCAAACGGCCTCGCCGTTCCATTTTGAAGAAAAACTTATCAGTCACATTTATCGGCCCAAGTGCCAATATTGCCGAAAAGTTGTGGCAAACAAATTTAGTGCGTATTGGGGCCCAATAATTTGGGCGACATTTAATTACAATTTCAAATTCTTGTATTCATTGTAAGGAATTTATTTCAGTGCAGTATCATTTTATTTCGTGTGCATTTAGAAATAATTTCATTTATTATTTTGGCGTTTATTTTTTTATATTTCTATTATTTATGTTGAAATTGTTGACGGTTCAAGGACCAAACAACTCGTAATGCTTAGTTAAACTTAGTAGGTCACTAAGTTTACCGACAAGCACTTGGACCCCCAATTTGGATTTGCACTAGGTTATAACTGGCTTGTATCTCTATATTTTGATAATCCTACCGCTTCTTATGCGTATTGGCACGTATTCACTAATGAGCTTCATACGCAAAAAAATGGCTACAGGTTTCAACTCTGAAAAATCAAAAATGTACTTCATGTCACATTTTTGCTTTGCGATCTTAGTTGTTTGCTTCAGCTCATCTTTTTTGTTATCAATTTACTTTATTCTGTTAATTTTCAGTTTTGAAATAAAATTGCGAACAGTTTAAAACCATTAAAAAAGTCCGCCAATCCAAAACATTTGCATTGACTTACCACGTAGGTTTTCAACAAATATAAATTTTTAATTGACACATAACGGTAGTCAATCAGTTTCGAGCCAAAAAACTAGATCCACGAAAAATGTGAATTTGCTGTAGATCAAATTTTTGGAAATATCAATCAAACTTTAAATTAAACATCCGTTTCCTGGTTAATTGCATTGTAGAAATACAGCCGAAAATCGTGTTATTTTTGAAATTGCAGTTTCAACTTCTTCTTCGCAGCCTTTGAGTCATTCCCAGAGTAATATATCCACTAAACTAGTTTAGAAAATTTTCTTTATCAATAAAGGGGTATTTTTTTAGTAGAGAAAATTGACCCGTAAATACACGTGCATTTATATTAGTATATCCTTTTCCGAAGGGAACTCATCTCAAAAACGCTTACGATAGGCTATAGCGCGTGTTCGAATCCCACTGATGTTGATCTAAGTGAATTGTCTTAGTGATTGCTTGAGGGTTACATTCGTAAAAATTTAGCGGTTCATTATCAAGACCCTTGCTATAATTAGTATTCAAAGATAATCACTAAGGCAAATTGAGTGGATTTCGAACACGCGCTATAGAGGATAGTAAGCGTTTTGAGATGGTAATTTCCGTTTCGGAAAAGAATTTAAGGAGGTGGGTGTCGTAATCTGCTACCTTTCAATCCCGCCCTCATAATAATTCTAGGGCAGTTTGTGAAAAAATCTGAGGATACTCGTTTGTAGATCTATCCTTCGTCTAAATTAACATCTCAACTTAAAAATTTTAACATCAACACCCACGCAGGTGCAGAGTCAATTCTAGAACACCAAGCGTTTTTTTCAAGTTATACTGCTATTAGGGCCCAACATACAAAGCGTCTGAAAATTTACGACAGAGTACGGGATGAGTGAGGTTACTACTCAATATAATATTATACTCAGTAATATGCTTCGGCCCATTTTTAATTTCATCTTGTATTTTCTAATCACTCTTGGAACACGATTTTTACTATTTTTCGTCTTCAAAGTGATACTTTTTGCTTGGACGGATGTCAGGAATTAGACGTTTTTCGGACTGAGGTAGATAGATAGTGTGTCAATATGTTTGACTCGGATTTTGAATTATCCTAGAATTTAGAAATATGTGAACGGGGAAATGACAGTTCGAAAAAAAAGTTCGTCTTGATCGGAACAAAATACCACAAATTGAAGCTGAGTAAGTTCACTGATCAAAAAATCTGCTTACGGCTATATCGAAATTTGCAACCATCAGGCTCAAATTCGATAATTAGTTTTAAAAATTTTTGCTTAAAAATATTGAAATTTTTTAGAATTCGATAATGGTCACGCCATCGTTTTAGGCGGGTTCATAGTCACAAAAAATGTTATATCATGGTAGAACACGCGTTTTATGCGGGGTTAAAAGCTGAAAATTGCGGATTTCGAAAATTCTTGAATTGCTGTTCTAGATGTTTTTGAAAAAAAATGATTGCCACCATGAGATTCCTTGGGTCCACTTTAGTCATAATCGATGCTAATGTATCATAAATTAATTCTATAAGGCCTCAAAAAATTACGACCCCACCCCTTAAATTCAATGCAGCGACCAGTACCACCTTAAGCAAATTAAAGTTGTTCAAGCCATTATTGACTGAAAATTTTAAAATATACAGTGTATGGATAATTTTAGCTAGCAAGGGACGCTTCCAGAAAATTATTTGAACGCGAGCCATCAGCATGCATATCTATTACGGGGCCTCCTGTCGTTTATTTACTAGATTTTTAGCCAACTTTTTTAAATCGGCTTTTTGAAAATGGTCAGGTGCTTTCTAGTGCGTCTTTCGCTACTTAAATCGAACATACTGTAAAATATCTAAAAAACAATAGTCAAAAATGAAAAATGATACTTTTAATTTTTAGTCGCAGAAATTTATTATTTTTGAAATCATGCTCATGAGCAAAGGTTGGATTTGAATTTATTCGCTACAGAGTTAACGGATGAACTTTTGACTCACTCATTATTTTACCTTGTTGAGTCGGCCTTCTTTAAGCGGAAATCCGTTTTTTCCACCCTAATTCAAATTTTCATTCAAAGGCATATTTGGTTTATTTCTCTGTCGTACATAGTAGGAATATCTATAAAAAATTTAATTTATTTTACACTTCAATTCACATTTAAACACATGATCATTATTGCCAATGAATAATAGAAACCATCACCATGGGAGTAATAAAAAATATTTAATTAAGTAGTCTCAAATTGAACTTCGCAAAATAAATTTGCCATAGAACGAAAATTAATTTTTTGTTCAGCAATTACTTTTTGGACTTTCTTGCCAATTCCAATTTTTGATCTAAAAATTTTCAAATTAAAATTGTGCGGTTTTTAAAAAATAAATAAATATTTCTGTCCCCATATCCCTGAAAGTGCCAAGTTATCGCCGAAGTTGCCAATATTGGCCAAAAGTGTTCATATCGCCGATTTTTTGACAGATTGACATTTTTTATAAAAACGGCTATCATAAGACTAATAAAGAGTTATAATTATTTGAAACATTAGTTCTCTTCACAATTTATATTAAATCTAAATTTATAGATGTATTTATGCATTGAGTTTTGATAGTTTTGGTTCAGATCCATTTATTTCTTCACGTTTTTCTGCAAGCTTTTGTGCAAACTAATTAATTTACCAATTATAACCCTAATTTGTTTTATAAATAGTAAATTGTCAATACTTAAATAATTGGCAAGTCAAAAGGTTTTAATAAACCTTTTGGTGATCTAAATATTTTGCATTTGACATCATCGAGATCACTTGTCCAAAATTTTAAGTAGTATGAATTTTGTTTTTAAACAAAAATAACTCTTCTAAAGAAAACCATCTGGCATTCAAATTTTTATTAAAAATAAATTTATTTATTACGGATTTTAAAAATGCAGGAAAATTCTTGGAAATAAAACACTTAGGAATACGAATAATTAAGTAATCAGCTAAATTTATGACATTCACATAATGAACCATTTTTTCAAACGCGTGGAGTTACTCCACTGGAAGTAATGTCAGGAAAACTTTTTTAGGCCAAATGTATCAAACATTGTTTTTCCATATCCCCTGTCACACTAATGTTAATTTAGGTAAAGCCTGACCTATCCTAACAGATAAGCCTGCTACTTAAATTAATATCAATGAACAAGGAATATCGATTTAGGAGTCTCTGGTCGTTTTTTTGCTAGATTTTTAGCGACACAATTTTAAAAAATTCGGCGTTTGATAACGACTTTATCGCGATATCATTCCTTAGATAAATAAACTGAGCACAAATTATTTAGTACAGCAGGGTCCGGCGGATAGGGAAAGTTTTTTCGCTTCAAACCATTCACTACTCGCCGGATTTCATCTATCCGCCGGACTCTGGGAAGATTATGCTTCTGATTGGCAATTAACACAAGGCCTGGATTATATAATTAAATAAAGTCGTAGTCAGAGTAAGAGTTTAGGCTTGATTTTGCTAAATTTTTGCTTCAACGCCCCCTCACACCCGAGCATTTAAAAAACACCTGATAGCTAAGAGACTATAATCGCAGTTATTTTTGAGTAAGTCACTTTTTAGCGAAGAATTTTTCTGAATCTGCTTCCATTTTCAGATTTGATCTAACGTCTAGAGTAAATTTTTATTCTTCTACAAGTGATTTAAATAATTGCGCTGGTTTAGGTTTTTATTTCGGAAAACACCTGTAGATTGAAGACCAAAATTGCCAGCTTATTTCTGAGAAAGTCATTTTCAAAAAATTGAATTCAAATTTTTCATTATTAATTTTTGTTCTGGCGTCTCTCATTTTTTCAAAATGATTTGCGTAGTTGAGGTCCACTTTTAAATTGTCACTATTCTACGGGTAATAAAGTCAAATGTAATTAAATAATATTAAACTTTAAGTCCATCCTTAATCTCGGGGACTAGAGAACAATAAAGTTGCAAGCACTTTTACTTTTCTCGTAATAAGCGCTCAAAGTCGTCCTTTATATCGATCATGAGTCCCGAGTAACATGAAATATTCTATTTGCCTGTTAAAGAGAATAGGGAATAGGATATTTATGTTACCCGGCATCATGATCGATAGTCGATGGGTGTGAAGCGCGTTAACAAATGCAAAAGTGACCTTTTTAAAACCTCAGAAAATACTTTTTGAATAATTGACTGAGTCAATTTGACTCACGCAGTAATTCGAATCGAGCTTCTAGAATGCTATTAATTTAGTCAACCAAAATTTGTGTTACCAAATATATTAAATAAATTTTTATCAAAAATGAATTCCTATGTGTTTTGTAAGAAAAATAAAGCTACCACTCGAAAAAACTATCACTTATCGCTCTAGATCAATTAAAAGTGCTGGAAATACGCCAGAAAAATCCTAAGGCTACTGAGGCCGTAGGCGAAGTTTACGACGCTCGACTCTGAGAGAATCATAAAAAATGAAAAAACGTTGATTTTCAAACAAAAGAAATAAATAGTTACGTGAAAAATGGCTTTTGAAATAATTGATGGGAAATTTATTGAACAAAAATTGTGTGCAGATTTTTAAGACAAATCAACTGTACTAGATTTTCAAAATTAAACGCTAAACTACAAATTGAGAAATAGTTTTTTTATTTATACAAATACTCAATATGCCTATCTTTTGCTTTCGAAACGCCTATCTTTTTGCCAGAGAAGTTTTGAAAAAAAGCCCTATCTTTTGCCTTTCACCTATCCGCCGGACGGCAGGGAGAAAAAAGTTTTTTGATTTTCAGATGCGTGGGCGATTGCGGAGGCTTACGTAGGTTTTTTGCGGGGGTTTCACCTATTCGCCGAACCCTGCTGTAAATAATAAATAAAAACGATTGGTCGAATCGGACCATCATGTGATTTTTCGGAGTTACTGAAATTGTTTTATTTTCAGTTTGTTCAAAAAATTGGAAACCAATGGTCTAATTTGCACCATTTTTTTACCATTTTCATCTCTGTAGTTGTGCTCATTTGAGCGACCTAAAAACCAGGAGGCTCCGTAATTGATTATATTCCCCATAAACGGATATAATGATGCTCAAATTGGGCGCAAATGTTGAGTACCTGGACAGCCTATGCCCAATTTCACATTATACAGTAGTTGTTGGCAATGGGCAACACACGGCTTTTGAAGAGTGTTGCCAATTGCCATCAACGTTGCTCATTGTCATCATGGAAGGGTGTTGCTCATAATGAGCAATTTGCTCCAATAAATTATTGTAGTTTTTTTCATGATAAATTACACAAAAGTCAAATTTGTAGAATAAACTTTATACTTTCAAGATCAAGCGTGGAAAATTATTTCTCCCTTTCATTAATCACTGCTTCTGAAGGCAATTATTGGAAAAAAGATTTGCGGGGAATAGCGGGAAACTTGCGCGGCTGTATTTGGCTGCCCTCTTTTCACGTTTCCTCTCCCCCGCCTACTTTGATGACGAATCTTGTGCATCAAAAAAAATGGAGCCAAAGGTGTATCGTACAGATTTTATAGGGGCAATCGCGTAGTGATTTTTTCAAATTATTAAAGACCTAGGATTTGTTTTATATTTTAAATTCACCATAACAATTGGTTTAAATGTCCAAAATTCGACATTTACTCTCCAAATTCTCCAGGATGTTGCCTATGGGACCTCATAGCTCTGGAAAAACGAAATCTTTGACTGATCATTTTAACCTTTTTAGAACCATTACAAACTAATCTGTTTTCTTGATAGATTATTTTTCGATATTTTATATTAATGGGTCTAATTGGATTGAGGAACATGTTATTTTATATCACAATTCGTAATCGTGAATTCAATGACATGGCATAATACCCTGATTCCGAATAATTTGATCCTGATTCCGAATTCACTGTTTATAAAAATGTCTTATTCTTCCTGATGTAGTTTCATAGAGAAATTGGTAGATATTGTGGATTAAGAAAATTTTTAGAATTACGGATAGCAAAGTATGAGAAAATTCATATAAATTGACGGCAAATGAATATATTTATGTCATTTTTATAGATTAACATATGTATTTTGAAACAATTCTAAGTTTTTTTTGAAATTTTACACATTAAAGGTGCTCAAAAAAATGGTTTTGAAATTTTCACTTTTTTCCAGAAAAATTATAAAATTTGCTAAATATTTCTACTCTTAGAAAAACCAGAAGGTGTCTGATTAACTCTCCAGAATTGCAGACTATCTGGACCATAGTATTTATCTATCACACGTGACCAGACGTTTTAAAACAAGTATCCTGTCAAATCATAAAAAGCATCAAATGTCAATGATAAATTAAAACTCTCTACCATGACCAGGATTTCCACAATTAAGTGCATTAGAATTTCGAGCTTAAAATCTGAACAAATGTGACCATCTTTAAATGCACTTTTTTTAACACAAATATTTATAAAAGTTTTATATCGTAAAAAAGTATATACAAATAAAGGCTCAATTTGAGATTGAAATTTGTAGTATTAAACCGCTAACACTTGCCTTTGTCTGTTTAAAAACATTCTAATGTTTATTTTTATCTTATTCTAAAACAACGTTTCGCAGAATCATTATCAAGTTTTTTTGAAAGAAATAATGTTAGAGCGTTCCGATACTTCAAAACTCAAGTCAGAGTGAATAAATTGTGTGGGCAGAGAAGTTTTAATTTTTTCTAATTAATGTTAAAATTTCTCGAAATCAGCTTCGTAATCGAAACTTTGCAAACAAACTATTTTTGAGAATTTTTGATAGCCGCATGAGGTCGTCTTACGATTTTTGAACTGGATACCGAATTTCCGGTTAATTACCGGCCTAAATCTTAATTGTCGGTTATCGTCGGGTTCACTGTTGATGAATGAGGACTGATTGTCACCTTTCCTTCAAAATTTTTTGACTTTTATTTTGAGGTCAATTTGAATATGACCCAAAAGTCAAATTTCAAAAATTATCGTATTTGGTCATATTACAGTGCATATGAAATCAAACTCATGTTCAAAAATATAAAAAATGTTTCTGGATGAAAGACCCCAATGTCGACATGAAATGGCAACTAAACTCGAACCTCATATCGAGATCCGTACCCCAAGGAGTTCATCAACAAGAACTTGAATTAGCGAAATTCAGTCATAGTATCATATGACCCCAAAAGTCAATTAGTTTAAAATATCGCTATGCGCATAAAGGATTATAACAGCAATTAGCGGTAGCGTTAATACTACAAATCAATCCAAATTGAGCCTTTATTTGTATTACTTTTTTACGATTAATAAAACTTATTAAAATATTTTGGTTAAAAAAAAGTGCATTTTAAACGATGGTCACATTTGTTCAGATTTTAAGCTCGAAATTTCTAATGCACTTAATTGTGTAAATCCTGGTCATGGTAGAGGTTTTAATTTTAATCATTGACATTGATGCCTTTTATTGATTTTTGACGGATACGCTTGTTTTAAAACGTCTGGTCACGTTGTGACTAGAAATACTATGGTCCAGAAATAGTCTGCAATTTGAAGTTAATCACGACACCTTCGTTTTTCTAAGAGTAGCAAATATATTTAGCAAATTTTAATTTTTCTGGAAAAAAGTGAAAAATTTCAAAATACCATTTTTTGAGCACCTTTAATGTGTAAATTTTCAAAAAAAACTTAGAATTGTTTCAAAATACATATGTTAATCTATAAAAAGACATAAATATATTCATTTGGTCAATTTATATGAATTTTCTCAATACTTTGCTTATCCGTAATTCTAAAATTTTCTTAATCCACAAATATCTACCAATTTCTCTATTGAAACTACATCAGAAGAATAAGACATTTTATAAACAGTGAAATTCGGAATCAGGATCAAATTTATTCGGAATCAGGGTATATGCCATGTCAATTGAATTCACGATTACGAATTGTAGATAATAAAATAACATGTTCTCAATCCAATAGACCATTAATTATAAATATCGAAAAATAATCCTATCAAGAAAAACAGATTTAGTTGTAATGGGTTCTACAAAAGGTTAAAATGATCAGTCAAAGATTTCGTTTTCCAGAGCTATGAGGTCCATAGGCAACATCCTGGAGAATTCGAGAGTAAATGTCGAATTTGGACTTTAAACCATTTGTTATGTGAAATTTTAAAATAAAACAAAACCTAGTCGTCTTTAATAATTGAAAAAATTCACTACGCGATGCCCCTATAAATCTGTACGATACACCCGTTGGCTCCATTTTTTTGATGCACAGATTCGTCATCAAAGTAAGGGCGGGGGAGAGGAACTGAAAAGAGGCAGCCAAATACAGCCGCGCAAGTTTCCCGCTATTCCCCGCAAAATCTTTTTTCCAATTAATTTGCCTTCAGAGCACGTGATTAATGAAGGGAAAATAATTTCCACCTTGATCTTGAAAGTATAAAGTTTATTCTACCAAATTTTGACTTTTGTAAATATCATGAAAAAAAACTACAATAATTTATGGAGCAAATGCTCATTATGACAACACCCTTCCTATGATGACAATGAGCAACCGTTGATGGCAATTGGCAACCTTCTGTCAGTCAAAGCCCGTTGTGTTGCCCATTGCCCAACAAAACTACTGTTATAATGTGAAATTGGGTAGTCTGTCCCAGGTCAACTCCACAATTTGGCGCCCAATTTTGGCTCATTATATATCCGATTTATGGGGACATATATATCAATTACGGAGCCTCCATGCGTTTTTAGGTCGCTCAAACTGAAGCACAATATCCAAGATGAAATAGAGTTAAAAAAAATGGGGTGCAAATTATAGACCATTTGTTTCCACATTTTTTGAACAAAAACTGGAAATTAAAACCAATTTCAGTAACCTCCGAAAAAATCAACATGATTGGTCGATTCGGACTCAATCGTTTTATTTTATTTTCGACAGCAGGTTCGGCGAATAGGTGAAACCACCGCAAAACCTACGTCAGCCTCCGCAAATCGCCCAGCATTGAATAAAAACTTATTTCCTCCCTGCCGTCCGCGCGCGATAGGGAAAGGCAAAAGATAGGGCTTTTGTTCAAAACTCTCTGGCCAAAAAGATAGGCGTTTCTGAAAAGCCAAAAGATAGGCATATTTGAGTTTGTATAAATTAAAAAAAAAATATTTCTCATTTGTAGTTTGTAGCGTTTAATTTTGAAATCTTAGTACGCGTTGATCTTGTCTTAAAAATCTGCACACAATTTTTGTTCAATAAATTTCCATAATTAATTTCAAAAGCCATTTTTTCACGAATAACTATTTATTTCTGTTTTGAAAATCAAAGTTTTTTTCATTTTTATGATCTCTCCAGAGGCGAGTCTGTAATACTTCGCCTACGGCCTCAGTAACCTTAGGATTTTTCTGGCGTATTCCAGAACTTTAATTGATCTATGAGCGATAGTGATAGTTTTTTTCGAGTGGTAGCTTATTTTCTTACAAACCACATAGGAATTCATTTTGATAAAAATTTTATTTATATATGTGGTAACCAAATTTTGGTTGACTAAATTAACATGAATGCATCTAGAAGCTCGATCGAATTACTTGCGTGAAGTCCCAAATTGACTCAGTTCAATTATTCAAAAAAGTATTTTCTGAGGTTTTTAAAAAAGGTCGCTTTTGCATTGTTAACCGTTCACACCCATCGACTATCGATCATGATGCCGGGTTAACATAAATAATCCGTATTACCTATTCTTTTAACATGGCAAATAGAATATTTATGTTACCGGCATCAATGATCGATTACAAGGCACGACTTGAGCGCTTATTACGAGAAAATGTAAAAAGTTGGGGCTTGCAACTTTATTGTTTTCTAGTCCCGAGATTAGGATGGACTTAAAGTTTAATATTATTTAATTTACATTTTGACTTTATTAACCCTGTAGAATACGTGACAATTTAAAAGTGGACCTCAACCTACGCAAATCATTTTGAAAAAATGAGAGACGCAGACAAAAAATTAATAATGGAAAAAATTGAAATTCAATTTTTGAAAAATGACTTTCTCAGGAAATAAGCTGCAATTTTTGGTCTTCAATCTACAGTGTTTCCGAAAATAAAACCTAACCTACGCAATTTATAAAATCACTTTGTTGAAAGATAAAAATTTACTCTTAAGACGTTAGATCAAAAATTGAAAATGGAGGCAGATCAGAAAAATTCTTCCTAAAAAGTGATTACTCAAAAATAACTGCGATTTTTATAGTCTTATCTACAGTGTTTTCTAAAAATGGCTCGGGCTTGTGAGGGAGTTAAGCAAAAATGATCGAAAATCAGCTAACCTCAGTCCTAAACTTGCGATTAAAGGGCATCTGGTCACGCTGACAAAGTTACACTGAGTTTAATGAGCGCCAAGATGAGTTCCAGTAAGTTAAGGAGGTGTCAATGCTGAAAGGCTTTTCGAAGCTCATAACTTTTTAATTCCTTCATAAAAATCTTATAAAATCTCAGGAATAGTAGTTCGTAACTTTTACTTCTGAGTTTTTTCATAGCATGTTCGACAAACCGTAAATTGAGTTAACGCGAGCCAAACTTTTTATTTTGAACGTCCTATTTCTTTTTTTCGCCCTTATTTCAAAAACAACGTATTTTCGGAAATGTACAACGGGTAGCAAATGGAGCTCTGGCGTAATCCAAAGTCGCGATCAAAATTTTAATTATGAAAGTGAGAATAGACAATTTAAGGCCACCAACAGATTCCTTGGTTCGGTTTTGCTGGAAACGTATTGCAACTATGGTCTTGATTTTTGACAAAAACGGTGCTAGGGATCAAAATAATTTTGAATGAGAAGTTTTGAATTTTTTTCTAGCAATCCGCCTGTGTTCAACATCAGACCATAGTTCTAATATCGTTTCCAGCAAACCGCTACCCAAGAAATCTTTTTGATGGCATTTAAAATTGTCTTGATTCTCACTTTCATATTCAAATTTTCGATTTCGCGCACTTTTTGTCGATTTACAGCCAAATTCGAAAAACTTGGCAATGTCTTGCTCACCACCGCTTGGGCGTTTACATTCCGAAATGACGTTGTTTTGAAAAATAAGGCAAAAAGAATAGACTTTCAAAAAAAATTGCTCGCGGGTTAACTCAATTTACCGGTTGGTCGAACATGCTATGAAAAAAGTCAGAAGTAAATGTGTTCAGAGATTACGACTACTATTCCTGAGATTTTTATAAGATTGTTATGAAGGAATAAAAGTTTATGAGCCTTCGAAAAAGCCTTTCCAGCATGAACAACCCCCTTAAGGACCCCTTAAGGGGTGGATCGTCGCATTTTAAGGTTTTAATAGCCAATTGCCGCCAAAGTACAAATCGTCGCGACCAACTTTTATACTCTCTTTGATAATTTAAACAAATCTTGCATCCTAAAAAACAATCCAAATTCACGGATGGCTCGTCCAATCAGAACGTGCTTAAAAAGTGACAGAATTATTTTTCAAAATGTATCTCCTCCTGAGTTTTCAGGTTCAACAATGATTCATGTTTTTAATTAACCGGACAGACGTGAGCAGACCCCCAAGCTGAGTTTTGAACAAATTGACTTTAACGACAATCAGTTTCGTGATCTCCATCGAAGAATGTTCAAAAACTCAACTTGGGCTCTCCACGTCTGCCGGTTAATAAAAAACATTGAATCATTTGACTTGAAACTCAGGGAGAGACTACATTTTGAAAAATAATTCCTCACTTTGTAAGCACGTTTCTGATTGGACGGAGCCATCCGTTTTAATTTGGATTGTTTTTTAGGATGCAAGATTTTTTTTAAATATCCTTTAACACCTTTCGCTGGCATCTGAGAGATGTAGGGCTGAAAAGCGGCTAGGGAGCCAATCGCTGACCACTCTCAGACCCCTCACTAGCCACTCATGAGGCCGCTTTCAGCCCACATCTCTTCAGATCCAGCGAAAAGTGTTTAAAGGGTATATTCAAAAGAGGTAAAAGTTGGTCCAACAATTTTGTACTTGTGCGACAGTTGGCTATCGAAAACCCCTTAAAATGCGACGACCACCCCCTTAAGGACAAATTAAAACAATCAACGTCACTCATGGGTAAAAATTATAATAATTTTTTGTTTTGCATTTATTCGCATGTCTAAAGTCAGTAATTGGTAAAAATAAGATTTCTACTCACAGATGTTTATTATTTTTTCTCCACTAATGTTTTTTGATTAATGAACTAATTTTTAATTAATTCAATGTAAAATTGCACATTTTCGAGCTTAGAAGTTAAAACATTTATCGTACTGACGAAAAAGTTGGTAGAAAAACGATCCTGAAAATTTATGAGGGTTAACTCGAAGAGTCATTTGAAGCCTACTAGTTTGCAAAGTCTGTTTTTTCATTATTATTTGACTTTAATTCTAGAAAATATTTATTTAAGGCGACTTTACGAGTTAACCCGTGTGACCACAGAGCCTATATATAGGCTCGAGCATACTTAAAATCATCTAAAAATAGCAAAAAAAGCACTGTAGAATTGTCTCGTCCAATTACATCATAAAAAATTTTGCGGAGATTCCAAGAAAATAGTTTATTTTTTTTTAGCAAATTTTGTTCAAATATAAAGGGGGGTTGATGTTTTGAGATTTTTTTTGAACTTTTACTTCTAAAGAAAACAAATGCGACCTATATTAAGGAGGTAGTGTCCGCAAAAAAAGTTGGCCTGAAAATCTGATATAGTACTAAACCACCCCCAAAAAACGGTTGGTGATGGTCTCGTCGCTTTTCAATCATCGGTTCACCCACAAGAGGGCGGCAAAGGCGAGAACGGAGGTACTATTTTCTCCTTAATGAGATATTCGATCAACTTCATTTGTGTGTCAAATTAAGCGGCGTTTTTTGGGGGTGGTTGAGTACTATATCAGATTTTTTTGCGGACACTACCTCCTTAAGTCAATCAAAACTTGAAAATAGCCTGTTTTTAGGAAAGGGTTTTGTCCATGGTTGACACTCAAAATAAAGATTAATTGGTATACAGGAACAGATATTTTTTTCGCACGAGAAGAGGATTTTCCAATAATTTCCCGTCCGGCCAACCTTCCAAAAAAAAAATTGTTAAAAAAAAAAAAAAAAAAGGGGGGGGGGGGAAAAAAAAAAAAAAAAACCCCCCCCCTTTTTGGGGGGCTTTTTTTTCCCCCCCCCCCCCCCCCCAAAAACCAAAATTTTTTTTTTTTTTTTTCCCCCGATTTTTCTTTTTCCAATCTTTATTTTTTTCCCCCCCGGGTTTTCTCCATAAAATGAAGGCAAATGTTGTGCCAAAAAATTGTCCGAACATAATTTTTTTTTCGGTGTGAAAACCCTAGAAAAAAATTATAACGTATCGTAATCAAACGCCTGTTTTCACCCCGTTTCCCGTTTCAAAAAAAGTTAAAATCTGGCCATGATTTCTTGCGGATTAATTTAAATAATTGGTAATATTGGAATATTTTTTCTCGAACTTATTAAAATTATTCAAGATTCAAGATTATCTGCGAAAATTATTTTGGATCCTGGCGCTATTAAATGTTTTCATTGTTTTTGCTAGGGTCAGTCGCCCGCTGTGGCGAAGGCCTCTTTCAAAAAGTCAATTTCACCGCGCGGTAAAGTGCAGAAATTCCTCGGTCTCAAAAAAAACGGTCACTGCAATTGGGTACGCCCCGCCTGCGATTTTTTGGTAACTTGGAAAATCCCGACTGCTTATTTTAAATTGCCATCTTGAAAATGGCGAAAATTTTTAAAAATTGGTATTCGGTTTGTTCTGTATAGATTTTTGATCAGCTGAAATCTCGTATGGTAAATATCTGATAATGTTTAATGTTCATACTCAGGTCGAATTCTTGAATTTTTTTCCTTCATTCACTTTTAGTTTTCAAGAAACTGAATAATAAGTGGCCTTCATCGAGGCACCCATTATTTCGGTCACTGTTACTAACACAATCTGTCCAATCTTCTTCAGCAAATTAATTTGGTTTTAAAATACCCGAAGAATTTGAAAGGGAGTTTCCCAATATATTTTTTGATGGAAAATTATATGAAAATGGTTTTAAGGGTATTGGGTGGTTCCTAATTTGACATATTCCCGATGAAACATTAGCCAAACAGGGCTTCAGGGAATATTATTCAGATTAAGCCAGATTGTAGAAACTAGCCTTCAATCTTGCGTAAAACAATGTGTCCCATTTTTTTTACATGCATAACACTCTCAGACACATAACTTTATAGTGACAATGTCCACTGTGACATAAGCGGGATCAGGGCGACTAAGCCAAAACGAAAATGCTATCTCTATCAGCTGATAGCTATCCAGGTTTAATTTTGAAATTCAACCTGAATTTCATCAATAACTGTAGAATTTAGTATTTTAAACTTCCTGAGAGAGCGTTTTTTGTCGATAAGTGCTATATTTTGTCTATAATGATGGCCAAAAAACCACGCGTTTTTGGACAATATTCGTTGAAAAAACGTCTATCTCCTTCCTAGATTAAATTTGCAAATTAGCTCAAATTTTTGCAAAAGCTAGTTCACAACAAAAAGAAACACTTCTGCGCAAAAAGATTTTCTGTGAGGAATTTCGACCCCAAACTCAAAATGATTAAAATTTCGACTCAAAAAGAGCAGCAGGGTAACACGTGATTTTGAGGAAAAAACTTGGAAAAAATCGAAAAAACGCAAAAAATTTCTGAAATTTTTTTTGTTTCTTATTCGGGTTGTTTTGTGATTTTAAAACATACACGATTGATTTGGTGCATTTTTATGACGATAATAACTGCACATCAAGGAACCATCCATATATTCCCAGACAAAAAACTACCCCAAAGAATATCGCAGACTTGCAATTAACAGTGGTTACATCAATGAGTTACCACTTTTGTTTTCTAAAAAACGAATTAAGTGAAACCACTTTTGGCATAGTATATGGTTACTTGTCTGAGTTATATTAATTCTGATACTCTAATAACGAACGCTCACTAAGATATATCGAAGACCTGGCCTCAGTTGTAATTTTTATGTCAATAACACAAATAAAAACATAGACGATTTACATAAAAATTATAACTAGCAGGTTCTTCGATATCTGCTTGACGAACTAGGTCAGTACGCATTATTTGAGAACGCGTGTACTCAGCATTTGTAAAAAACCCTGTATTGCGACAGTGTCAATCGGCACTTGCTACTTTGAAGAAATCATATTTAATTTCATTTGCATGTTTTTTTATAAAAAAATGTATCTTTTTCTAAAACATCGCGTTTTCAAGCCAAACCATCAACTTTTTAAGTTCGACCATAGCTCAAGTAAGGAAAGACAATTCTGCATTCAGGGAGAATTCTTTCGGGTATTTTAAACAAATTATTTGTGAAACGATTGTATTTAAACAGTGCGAATCTGGTTCCTCATGAAGGCACTTATCTCGTAGACTTTTAGGACATGAATCTGTACCCAGACTCGTATTTATCCGACGCGTCGCATAGCTTATGAATCGAGCCATATTAGCAAAGTTTCATTATCAACATACATTTTTAATAGCTTAAATAATATTCAGCCAATTTGCTATCAATTAAAAAAAACAAAAAAATTTTAAGAATTTATATGCATTTAATGATGATAAGAAAACAAAAAGTGCGAAATTACCTCCAGTTCACACAGAAGTGCATAAATAAGATAATGAAATCAAACTTCAATGTTATATTTGCGATTAACTTCATATAAAACTTCACAATAATTTTCTATGCCGCTCTGTCTAAAAGATAATTATATGTTTTCTACAAAATTCTCTAGTTAAATGATCTTTAATTTTTTAGGAAAACTTATTTCTCGTGATAATACAGATTTGCTCTCACCTCTCTCCGCCTACGCATTTTTATGTAAAGCAGCATTTTGAAGTGTATGACTTCTAGAAATTGGCTCATATTTAAACTGGAGGCCGCATACTATATATGCCAAAGAAGTCTGTAAGAAATTCGTTACCGAAATTGCTTTGAAGGGGTCTGCCACGTGATTGGGAGTACTTTTTGAAAAGGCAGGTTCAAGGTTAGTAACCAATATACAGTAACTTGAAAAAGTACTCAAACTACGTCTAAAAAGATTCCAGGTCAACTCAAACGTTTTTAAGAGCATTTTTACTCATATAACATCAAAGTCCGAATAAAATCAGGTGACAAAATAATTCAAAAATAAGGTTTGAAATATGTCATAAATAATCTTTATTTCTCTGAAAATAAGATCACGTGACGTGTTTGGAAATATTATTATGTTCAAAACTCTTGAATTTAGGTGTTTATTGGCCCAAAAATTTTTCGGCGTAATTTGATCACTATTTGTTTACTTAACCAAAACCTTAATTCCTAATTTTGAAGGTCACGTGATCGTTTTGGACTTGGTGTAATGGAAAAAAAAGTCTTAAAACTTCTAAAGGAACTGTCATTTTCTTTTAAAAGGATTTAAGCAATTTTGAGAAAAAACAGTACTATTTTCGCACCTATTCTTAATATACGTCACGTGATCATTTTGGTGAATCATAGCTGTGTAATGGAAAAAGTATCTTAGAATTTTTTTCTGATGACGATGAAAGGTTTATTTTTGTGATTTAAAAAATTTTTGCAAAAATAGTACTGGTATACAGTAAAAATTTTCAAAAAAAAACGCAAAAACGTCATTTTTGTTCAAAGTTATCATAACTTTATAACTGATCTGTCATTAATGATTAAGCGTCGTAAAATGCGATTAAATGGTGTAGGCGCGCGTAGGCTAAATCGAGTCTACGAGTTTATTATGCGGTCTTTGAAAGACTAAAAGTGAATGAAGGAAAAAATTCAAGAGTTCGACTGAGTAATGACATTAAATAATTAATCAGATTTTATTCTACGAGATTTCAGCTGATCAAACATTATACAGACCACAATCGAATAACCCATTTTTAAATGTTCTTCATTTTCAGAATGGCAAATTTAAAATCAAGAAGTCGGGATTTTCCAAGTTAACCCAAATCGCAGTGACGAGTTAACTTCGTGCATTCCGAACTTATACTTGTATATGCTCACACAATAATTGCTAGAAATATGTATTTATCTACCCGATACATTAACGTCAGTGAAACCACCTAAAATTATAATCTACGATAATTTTCCTTACCGCGATAATTAATCGGTCGTTAAATATTCAAGATTAAATTTCTTGTGGCTTCTCTAATATAATTTATCTTCAGTAGTCGATCGTTTGTTTTAACTGGTCTACAAGATCTTAATTCTAATTCTTAATTTCATAATTTCTTTCCTAGTCAAACACAGTTTCAACTACAGTAAGACATACTCTTTGGCGTGCGGTCAAAAGATTTTTTAGAATTGGTTCAATGAATATCGAATTGTAGGATTCAATAAACTCATTTTTATTTTGCTGTTTTGGTTAAACAGCCATTTTGCAGTGTGAAAGAGGTGAGAATAAGCGAAAATGTGAAATGCTATCAGTGAGAATCAGGCTTCAAAGAGATGGATTTTATCCTTTTCCATCTCCTTCTTCATAAGCAAAAGATTGGGAAATTTTGGATAAGGATGGCAAAGTCGTCAAAATGAGTGGCTTTTTTGAAAGCCTGGTGTAGATAATCGAGCGATTCTTACGGCTTGAGTTCGCGCAGGCCATTTACCACAAAGTAATTTTAAACTGGGCCGCTACCCGAAAAAAAGTCGCCAAGTTCTGACCTGGCCCCTCAAAATTTTCGAGTTTGGCCGTATCCCTGTCCCGGACTGTTGGTCTATTGCATGATTGTTTTAAAGAAGTGAGTCAGCCCTTAAAAATGCTTGAATTGTTCTTGAATGATTTTAAAAAGCAATAACAATCAATTTATGCGAAATTTTATTTCGAATTTTTCGCATTTTTTTTTTAAATTTTCCATAAAGAGGGCAGAAAATAACTGTTTGCTCTATGTTTAGTACAGTAGGAGTGCGTTTAAATGGAATGTTGGATAAGATGGGTTCCAGGTTAAATTTTGATGCTATGTGCGTTTAAACGGACAGGTTTGCTTTTCCCAAACTGTCGTTTAACGCACTCTACGATAAAAAACTGTTCCGAAATATCGAGTTGACGGATGCAGATATGCGAAAAGTGTTAAATTTAGATTCGAAATTCAATTTCGCCCGTATTCTAGACGAAAATAGACTCACTAAATCAAAATCTATTACGAATAATAATCTTGGAAACATCGCCTTTGTGGTCGCTTTTCTAACCTAAGGGAGTATCAAAAAAGTTTGTTGCGGAATTTTTAGACCAATAAGCGTTATCGAGTGAGAGCTGTAGCCAGAGAAGGGCGTCATTAGTCTAAAAATTTCGCATTGAACTTTGGCCCATCTCGTAGTTATCAAGCGACCGCAGCGCGATGTTGCACCAATTATTAGTACTTGTCATAGTGAAAGTTCGCCCTGCTTATGCTACAAGTTCTGGTCAAGAGTTTCAGCAAATTTCCAAATACAATTTAAGAGGAAACAGTTTTTAACCATTTGTTTAAGTCTTCTCTGTAGCGTCATGTTCCAGAAGTTTTTGCGTTCTAAAAGTTTTTTTCCAACATTTCTAACGCAAGCGAAAAGCTAGTTCTACAACTGGACTAATCTCAATAATATCCTCAAAACCCTGGTTGGCTGGATTTATTGAGAAAAGTCAATTCCGGCTGCTTATTAATAAAGGCCTAGAGGCATTAAAAATGCTCCATTGATACGGGATGATAATAAAGTGTACTGAACCCAATCATCAAAAATAATTAAAGTTTAATATTTTTAAAAGATGAAGTTTAAAAAAATAACGTTTGCTCGAATTTACCACTAAAACTTCAAAATATCGCTTGACGTAAGCAACTTTCTCATCAGTGTTTCACTGGCTTTTTTTGAGCCTATTTCGAAAAAATCGAAGCACTTTTTTTTCGGAAATTTTTTGAAAATGATCAAAAAATCATATTTTCGAGTTTTCAGCTGGAAATTGCAAAAAGCTCGCTTAAATCTCTTACAAATGTTCTGGAGAATACTTGATACAAATTTGAGCCATTTTGAAATATATCTTCGAGGAGATAGATTTTGAAGTCTGAAAATTGTGAAAAATCGTCGGTTATTTGGCGTTCTAGAATTGTTCAGTCGCCGGATCAATAAAAGCTCGCCTAAAAGATTGACATACTACCGTTACGTGATCTGTGAAAATTTGAACTCAATTTGATATCCGCTTCTGGAGGAGATAGATTTTTGCAGTTTGGAAATGGTCACCTTGTTACGATACTGTACCTATTGTGTAATGGATCAAAATAATTTGGTGTACTTTTTCGCAAAATTAAGGATAGATCAACAAATTAGCATTTTCGGTTTTTCTCATGAACTGTTAGTTTTCACAATATATTTCACCGGAAAAATGTCAAATCAGAGTCGATACCTAGGGCCGGACCCGGGAAATTTGAACCTTTAAACATTGAATTAAATATAAAACTAGTATGTTTTTTTGTTAATCCAAACATTTTTTTGGCACTGATTCACCCTGTGAGCATAAGTCGCATTTACATGATCGGTTTTTATTTTGACGATTTGGAAATAAGAATTTCAAACAGTGAATAAATGGGTTCGTTTTTTAAGCTGATCTTGGTAGAGAATTTTTTTCTGGTCATTTTTAGAACGTAGGAGTTTTTTTCGTTTATTGAAATTTTTTGCCAAAAGAAAAATGGATGTATAAGGGAAAATTTTCGAGATTTACCAGGGTGCACAAGCCAGTTCTCTGGCGACCCCGTATGAGAAAAAGAAGCGTTAAATTTTATATTTGACAGAGTAAAAATTAAGCGTTTTTTTAGGGAACATGTATTTTTTGGATTGAGGGTCGGCGACCATGTGGCCGACCTTAAATAAGGCGGTCAAGTCTCAAGGTCAATTTTCAAGTTCATCCGTAGAGACTTGAAATTACCCTTCAAAATGGAACCGGAAAGAGCTCAACTTTCTAATGACGTATTCGCACTATGGGTTAAATTAGCGTACTGAAAGGTCGCAGGCGCAAAAACTGGTCGATTTCTGGAGATTTAACAGGGGGTGCTGGAAGCCAGTTTTTGACGCTCTAGCGATCTTTCAGTACCGGGTAAATTGGGACCCCATTGTTGCGAATACCGTTCTCAAAAAGTCGACCCTTCCGGTTCGTTTTGAGGACTTCTAACGCATGAACTTGTAAATTGACCTTGAAACTTTGACCGCTTATTTAAGGTGACCACATGGCGCCGACCCTTAAAAAATGGTTTCCTAAAAAACGCTTTATTTGCACTGTGTCAAAAAAAACGCCTACTTCCAACGTTCGTTAAACTGGTCATTGAATCTGAAAATTTGAGCCTTCAAAATCCGATTTTTTTTTGAAAAAATCTGATAAACGAATAAAAATCCTGGTCTTAAAATGACCAGCAAAAAATTCTCACAAGATAGCTTAAAAAACATCGATACACCATTTTTCACTTTGAAATTCCTTTATGTTCAAATCGTCGTTTTGGCCCCTGTTCTCCCGTCCGTACCCTACGGTAATACCTCCTTAACTCGTAGACTTAAAGTCAATACACCCTTGAGACTCTATTATGGCAAGTAGTCGCCATTCTTTTAAATCGAGGCCATATGACCAACGTTTTTAATTAACAATACATTTTAAACCTTTTCAAATACAATTCAGCCAATTTGCTATACAATTAAAATAAAATTTTCATTTTCGAATGAATAAAAAGGGCATTTTGAGGGCGATGAGAAAGAATTTTTTTTGCGAAAATTGACCTCTAGTGACACACAAAAGGTAATCAATAATAGTGAATTTGAAGGTTTATATTTATATTGTAAACTACTGATAAGCAACTCTCAAATGATTTTGCTTTATTAACTCTATTGTAAAAACAATTATGTTTTCCACAAAATTCTTAGTAAAGACTCTTAAATTGGATGTGGTATTTTATTTCGGTAATTTATTTCTCGTGATAGAGAGAGGGAGATGGGCGCCCTACGGCATAGGAGGCGCGCCTGAGCCTATCTTCAGTGAATTCTTCACATGATTCATTACCGGTATGTACGTTCTTATTGTACTGAATATTTGATTCTTATCGTACTTCTATAATCAGTTTTTCGGAAGTTTTGACTTCTTAGAAATGCTCTATATTAAACCTTGAGGCCAATTTTCCAAACACAAAATAATACAAACAGCAATCTTGAAATTAAATAAAATCAATCGATAATTAATTGATTAATCAATTATTGAGAATAGAGAATCAAGATAAATTTTAAAAAATGACTGAACGACCTCGTCGGTGGAATGCGTCGATTATAACCTGTAATGGGAAAAAAATTCTTAGGCAAGTCTTAACGATTATTTTAAGGGGGTCTCGACATAATTTCGATACTTTTTTGAAAAACATAGTACTGATTACGGTAATTTGAAAAAGTCTCAAATTACATTAAAACACGTTTGGGGATAAACTTTCAAATGTTTTAAGACTTTTTCTCATCACACCAAAGTCGAATAAAAATCACGTGACGAAAAATACAAAATAGGGTTTGAAATATTCATAAATAGAATCCTTATTTCTGAAAATAAGATCAGTGACCGTTTTTGGAAAACTTCATTATGTTCAAAACTTTAAAATAAGTGTTATTAGCCCAAAATTTTGTAGGCGTAAATTGCGGACATTTGTGGAGGGCGAGTTAATCGCTAAAAAATTATCCGCCTAAAAATAATCGCATAAAGATACTCCACCAAATTTTTTTTAAAAAAGTCGAATTTTTGACTTAACTTTCTAGATTTATGTTGGTTTTCTGAGTTGCATGAAGAATTAATACCGTAACCTGTCAATTATTTAACATTAGTTCTTATAACAATAAACCTTATAAATTTGAGCGTAGGCAATTTTTTCAAAAATTAGGCGATTATTAAATAGGCGGATTTATTTTTTAGACGGATTAACGTTCCCTCCTTAATTTGTGTACTTGAGCCAGAAGCACTAATTCTCAATTTGAAGGCACGTGGTATTGTTTTTGGACTTGGTGTAATGGAAAAACGTCTTAAAACTTTTAAGAACATCTTCACTTTTTTCAAAAATGAATTTAATTAAGCATTTTTAAAAAAAAAAGCAGTACCCATTGACCGACTTTATTTCTTGATATATACGGGTCACGTGATCATTTTTGGGCTTGGTGTTATGAAAAAAAGTCTTAGAATTTTCTTTCTATTACGATGAAAGGTTTTATTTGGTGATTCGAAAATTTTTGCAAAATAAGTAAGTTAGTAATACAAGTAAAAATTTTCAAAAAACGGCCCAACGCTTGTACGTCATTTTGTTTTAAAGTTTACGGATAACTTTATAACCTGATCTTGTATTAATGATTAAGCGTCGTAAAATGCGATTAAAATGACGTGGAATGGCGACTACTCGCCATAAATAGATCTACGAGTTGAGGGGGTATATCTTAGGGTCATTACCCGGGAGACTATATCGCCAAACCTAAAAGCGTAGCCAATATTTCCATTAAACATTATAGGGTCAAACTCTTCTCAAAAAAAAACGAATCCGACATCAAAAATTTTGGAGCCACCTAGTGGTCCAGAAATTAAGCATAAAACACACTTTTTGGGCTTTGTAGAGCAGCTTTAAGGTAAATAATATATGTTCTCATAAAATTTTTTAATTAATGGATTCGTGTAAGAAAAGTTAAGCTATTTAACGTACAAATAAAATTTTTTCGAAAATTTTGAAAAAAAAAATGTCTGTCGAAATTTTTGAAACAAAATTATGGTCATTTTGATGAAAAAGTGCGTAAGGCGGAAATGACCGTTTTTATAAAAAAAAATTGCAAGTGCAATTGTTTGCACCAAAGTTTTTTTTATGTTGTATCGCGTACAGAGATTTCCAAGCTTTCGATTAAGCCTTATAACCAGTTTGTGGGGTTTGGTGGGGCAGCTCAAGCGAGATCAGACAAGATGTTAGAATTTAAGTGCACATTTTACCCAAGAAAAAAATATCAAAAACATTTATTTTTTCAATCAGATTTTTCTGCAAAAAATCTGGCTCCAAGTCTTTACTTTCATTGCGTTGGATAAAATTATAAGTTTTAAAAAGCGATTTTAAAACCCCGGGTATGACCCTGGTAATATCTGTGTGATTAAATAAAGGCCTGAGAGCGATGGTGGAGGAAATGCTCCCAATTGATACGAGGTTGTAATAAGGGTACTAAAACCTAGTCATCAAGATTCGATTTTTTTCAATTTTTTATTTTTAGATTAGATAAGTTAAGAAAAACCGTTTGCTCGAAACTTTGACCACTAAAGCCAACTTTCTCATCAGTTTTCACTGAATTTCTTTTGAGCCTACTATTCGAAAAAAATCGAAACACGTTTATCTTGTCGGAAATTTTTCGAACTGACCAAAAAAATCAATTTCGAGGTTTTCGCTGGAAATTTGCAAAAAGCTACGCCTTAAAGGGAGTAACCGACGAGGCCGTCATCTCGAAATCCATACATGGGGAGAAACTTATTTTAGTTTCGATTTCAGAATTTTGTCAGCGGTTTGCTTCCGAATTAGATTAAAAATTTTGGATTTGACCAAAAAAATTTCGGAATTCGAATTTTTCCCCAAGTATTTTTTCAGTATTAATGCTAATAATTTTTTAACGCTTTATGACAAAAAACATTAAATTAGACTTCCAGGTAGCCTGCAATGTAATCTTGATACTGCCACTATAAAAAAATATTGTTAAAAATCGTACAAAAATTTCAACATATATTTTAGTATGGTGAAATTTGACGTTTTTTGTGGTACCTGAACTGTTGAACATGTGTGCATCAACTTTAATCAGATATCGAGAAACCGAGCCATAGTACCACGTCTCAAGCGATGTAACGATGACATTTTGTGGGAACAAATTTTTGTACAGTGCTGGAAATGTGTTTAACAGAGGCTGAAGATACCGAAAATCGGCAAAATTAACGTGTAAGATTTCATCGATTTCGAACAAATAGACCTTAAATCGAATTTCTGACTCCATAGTCCAGAGAAAAAACCAATTATTCAGTGGGGTACGGAGAATAAAAATTTTCTGATATTCCTGCAAAATGATTTTATCGGTAAAAAGCCGAAAATCGACTTTTGGACGCGGTACTACTACCGTACCGTCATACCAAAAACTTTTGATACTTTTTGTTGAACAAATTCAGACATATTATTCCAACTACTCTAATTTCAACATCGTACGACTCTTCCTCAATCAAACTACAGGTGTTAAAAAAACAGTGAAACGCGTCCGGTTACTAATAATCTTGGATGGAGATAGATTTTTGAAGTCGAAATGTGAAAAATTCGTCAGTTTATTTTGGCGTTCTAGCCATTTGTTCAGTGCCGGATCCAATAAAACAGCTTCGCCTCAAGATTGACATATACCCGTTAGTGATCTGTGAAAATTGAACTCAATTTGAGTATACCGTCTGGGAGGAAGACTTTCAGTTTGGAAAAGTCACGTTGTTTCGGATACTGTGACCTATTGGTGAATGGTCAAAATAAATTTGTGACGTATTTTTCGCAAAGATAGGTAGGATCGGTTCGAGAATGTAGCATTTTTCGGTTTTTTTCTCGTAAGCTTTAGTTTCAGACTCATATCACGTGAATATGTCAAATCTGCCAAGATATATACCCCTTAAGCGTTGGTCTGCTCACAGGGCCCCATAGGAGTTAAAAAGCTTAGTATCGGAACATTTTAGTTTCACGAATATTTATTAAATACTAAAGTAAAATCTAACGGCTTATAATATCGACTGCCTGCTGAAGGTCATTATTGCGAAACATTCTTCATATAAAGTCTTAGAAGATTTTTCATATATTAATTAAATCCGTTGGAAATTTCTCATGTGTCACGTTTTATGCTTAGCAAGAATAATTAATGGACTAATGAAATAATAACCTTGACCGAAGGTTGTGGATCCTGATATCTTGGAACTGCACATTTTTCAATTTTTTGAAATTTTTGTCGAAAATACTTTTTTCTATCCGAAAACAAGCACGTTCCACACAAAAATTACCTTAATTCTGGCTTCTATAGAGCGTACTTAATTACAAGAAAGGTTAGTGGCGTTTAGTAAGCATAAAAGAATAATTTTTTGACTTACTAATCAAGGATTTAGGGGGTGGTCTCTTCGGAGCTCGAAATATGAAAATTATTAAAATGTTCCAATGTTGAACAACTTAAGAAATACTAGTTCCTGATTCGGTTCAAAATTAATTGAATCAAAATGGGCTATTTTATTCCTCCGGAGAAAAACAATGCCCAAAAAGTCACCTGTTACCAATGAGTCATATTGTTTTGCCCAATTTTGACGGTAATTCAATCATCCCTGTCTCAGGTATGTATTTGACAATTTTTATGGTAATCTTAGACACTCTAAGATTTTTATGAAACATTTAAACTCCCAGGCGCTTAGGAAAAAAAGTTTAGCATTTAAAAAATCATATTCAATTTTGAGAAATTATCAATAAATGTAATGGTGACTCTTGGGTTAAACTTTGTCAAAAATTCTTACATTCAATTTTTTATTGGGTCATTGCAAGTTTTTCGTTGAAACATCTATTCTGCCCATAAATGCATTAAGGCCCTTAATTCAAGGGTATCCTGGCCCCTAATTTGACATATTCTCGATAAAATATTAGCCAAACAGGGCTCGGATATTATTCAGGATTAGCCAGTTTGTGACTAGCCTTATCTGCCGGTCAAAGATGTGGTCAAACTTTTTGTATTGGCTTACACTTGCGTGACATATAAAGCCGAACAAGAAGACATAACGCAAAAACCTATCTCGTCTCAGGTTATTATGAAAAAAACCCTTAATTTTGATTATAACCTGTATAATTACTATAAACACTTCACAGAGTGCGTTTTTGTCGATAAGTGCCTATAATTTTTTCTGAAACATGCAAAAACCACGTTTTTGGACATAACGCCTCGAAAAATCTATCGTCCTGCCCAGGTTAAATTTGCAAATTAGCTCAAACCATTTTGTAAAAGCTAGTTCACAACAAATAGAAAATCTTCGACCGTGGAGTTTGCAATTTCGACTCCAACTTCAAAATATGATTTTTCAAAGGTCACGTGAAGAAATTTCCGAAAAAAATGGGCTTTCGTTTTCGAAAGTAGGCTCAAAAAACGCTGGGGAAACACTGAAGAGAAAGTTGGCTTACGTGAACCCGATATTTTGAAGTTTTAGTGGTTCAAATTGACACGTTATTTTGAATATAATTTGAGAAAAAATACAGTATTTTAAATACGTAGAAAAAAATCGAAAAAACGCAATTTTTCGAAAATTTTTTTTGTCATTTAGGTTGTTTATGCGTGCAAAACATAAACAATTGATATGGTGTATTTTTATGACATAATAACTGCAGAAAAATGTAGGAACCAGGAACCCTTAACCCCTGTGAGCACAGAAAAAAAGTTCCGCCAGGCACCAGAGCCTATATATAGGCATTTTTTCAATGCGGATTACAGAAAGCCCAAGGTAGTTGGAGTTTCAATTTTTTTTTGTGCATAAGGAAGTTCAACGATATATTTTGCATCCGACATTTGATATTCTAGAATTTTGATTTTAGTTCTAAAAAATTTACTGATAAGAGCAAGGTACAGCATATCACGTGATACAAGCTTACAGTAGTGTTTCACAAATATTTCGCTATCGGAATCGATGCAAACAAGGATTTGACCTTACGTCATCGTTTTTTCTGATTTGGTCTATATATAATCAATCAGAAATTATTTCTAAATAGGTTAAAAATTTGATAAAAAAATCACAATTTTTCATAAAATGGTTATTTCTCTTATAAAAGCAGATTGTACACTTTTGACATTATTTTGGGTCGATATACTAATCAAGTGACTCTGTGGACAATATTAATCGCTTGAATTAATTTTTTAATAATTAAATATTTTTCGTGAAATACTTAAAATTGAAAATTTTGAAATATCA
>SCLH01000396.1:384436-408217 GCA_004367855.1 Oikopleura vanhoeffeni | reverse complement strand
TCGCGTTTTTCGTAAAGGCATGTTCTGTCATTGTTACTGTATTTTTTTACACAGCCGCGTTCAGAGCCTTGAAACGCTTGTAAGACAGTAGTTCGTCGCTTTCGATTGCATCATTTGAGGCAAATTAAGTGTCTCACCGTAAAACAGGCAAAGATCTAATATTAAATGGGAGTAATTTTTTCTGTCTGTACTCGGAATTTCCACTTTTCAAGTGCACTCATCACGTAATCTGCCCAAATTGTCACAATTCTATAGAACGGCAACACTCTACTGTATACCGGAATTTCAGGGTTAAACTTAACAAATATTAAAACTTTACTTTTTTCTCAGTGGTTTTTTTGTTTAATCTAGTCGTTAAGCCCTGAGAGATTAAATAAAAATATAATATTTAATTTTACAAGCTTAAGAAATAGTCAGCTGTATAACTTTTATTACAAAAATTACGACTCAAATTTAATTCTAACCAGAATCTCTGAAAACTTTTTTGAAATTTCAGAGTTCTTGCAATTACTTTGCATTAAAGACATCAAAACCCCTTAAAAATGGTTTATACAGCGCGAGTCTTCAATTTTTCTTTTTTACCAAGACGGCTAGATAGCCAAATCTTATGCAAAGGATAGCAATTTTGGCTGTCTACCCGTCTGGTAAAAGAGGAGAATCGAAAAGACTCGCGCTGTAGTTTTTCAATCTACCTTTGCATGAAAAATGTAACTGCCATTTTCCAAATTTGTTCCTTTGCCGATAACCATTAACCGGAAATGGTTAAATACTTTGGGACGCATAGGGAAAAGGTTAAAAGTTTAGGCAAAAATTCTTCGGTTGCTGCTGAAACTTTAATTTGCTGCGCAAGGCAAAGCTGCGGAATTCCGTAATTAATACAGTTTTCGTCTGGGAATTTTGACCCTTGAGACTGAACAAATTTTGCTCCATTTTGGACGAAAACATAATCCAATAAGGTATTTGGAGTTTGGTGTCATATTGAGAGTTTTCCACTAAACTTCCCATAGGAAAAACAAGTTTTTTCCGCAGATGCAATAACCCTGTTGGGTAGTTGTCAGGTGCTAAATAAAGACTAGCGTTATGTTGAAAATTAAAAAAAATTGATAAAATTAGTTTACTTAAGATTATTTACCTTTTTAATTCAATTGTTATTCATATTCAGTTCCAGTACTTGCCATGTTTATAATATTTTTTTCGTCTGTAAAGATAATGGCATGCTGTTGAAATTGCAACTGCCAGAGATTCTAGGTCTGTTATCACTTGATTCACTAAAAATAAAAATTACAGTACGGTGTTTTTTTAGGTCGAACAGAATTTTCAAATGTCCGGAAAATTATTCTCCGACTAAATTATTGATCCATAAGTTTCTGATTATTACATTATGTCAAGCACGAATGATCAAGATAAAAAATTGAATAAAAGTAACGAGATAATCCATCTAATTGTATAAAAGAAAAATGTTTATTCAGATGGCTGCCTCACCCAAATCGTTGAGTGTGTCTTCAACTCTGGCTTGGCGTAAATACCATTCAATTCTTGAAAAGTGCGAAATTCCTTATATGACTGAAAAGTCCAAAGATTTCGTCTTAATTATTTAACATTAAAAAAAATTGACTTATTATTCTAAATGGATATTGAAAAAAAAGCTATTCAAACGCAAACTGTTATTTACCATTTATTTCAAAGTGTAAGTACGATTGATGGAGGATGGTAAAATAATTTTAAACTTCCGTGTCGAAGTTGTCATAAAACCGTGATGTCATTTTCTGGTCGAAAAGAACACCAGTTAAATGAATTGACTTGAAGATCCTTCTGTTGCGTCGGCATAAACTTCACGAAACAGGGCAAACACTATCTCATTTGGTCTAAACAAAATTTTGAGAATAACTCCTTCATGCATGGAACTGTTCATGCAATTTTTTCAATTTCTTTCTACAAAGGATAGTTTTTTTTCCATCAAAAATTGGTATTATTTGAGACGTTTTGGCTCACAACAACAATTGTGAAACAGAATTACTGCGGTTTGCCATCAAAAACTTTTTTCCGATTTTCTTTGTTCTGATCATTAGCCGAAAGTTAAAATGAATGCTATTAATATAGATGGAAATTTTTTCAAAAAAAGTTACACAGTATTTTGGGGATGCTTTTGCAACGGAAACTGTTTGTGGAAGGCAGGTTGACACAACAAATTTCAAGAAGGGGTCGTCCAATTCCACTCCAGATATTCAATTGTTCTTTGATTAAACACATGTTAGCAGTCCATTGATATACATTGATTTTAACGCCTCGAATAGTTTTATTTGTCGACCACATTAAGGGCGTTTGTCGACACGTAAATTTAAAAATTGCTAGATAATACATTTTGATACTTTCTATCTAGCAAAATCTGTTATGTTTATGTAGCGATACCCGCCTTAACGAAACATTGCTTTACATGATCTTCTGAAACCCAGTAGGCATGAAAAATTTCTCCTATCAGTACAGCTTCGTTTCGATTTTTCCATAAGTTGTGTGCCTTAATCTTAATAAGAATATTATTTAATATATCAAAAACAATTTATTAGTGTATGAAAAATGAAGTGATATTTTCGCTGATTAAATCAATTTTTCACGCTTAAATATACATTAAGAAATCTTTAAAGTAATTAGATGAGGTTAACTTTTCTAGGTTCTCATCTTTCTAATTCTGGTGTTGTTCAGTCCGGAGTTTGATTTGCCTTTTTGGAAATAAAAATAGCTTGTTTGTCGATAAACATTACTCAAAATTTGTTCTCGGAAAGCCTTCATGTTATACCAGTTAAAAATGTTAATAAATCGTTCATTTTCGCAGCAGAGTTTCTGTTGCATTTTGAATGCGCCTGCATGCGTTTGGCATTTTCGCAAAATGGTCGCAATAGCAAAATAGCTCTACAAGGCGCTGGTTCGGTTAGTGAACCGTTGCCTAAGCTATCATTTTCTTGGATGTGATTCATCCAAGAGGAAAGTTTCGTATTAGTTTAATGTATAACTTGAAGGGTTGTTATAAAACCTTTTCAACGACTCAATATTATGAGATAATTTTGTTTAAGACAAATTGTTTGAAGTCAATCTAAATCTAAATTGATACCCCCGAACCGAGAGCAAGGGATCTCGATCTTAGATATATTCTAGTTTTATTCTAGAGCTATACAAACCAGTCACATTTACACACCCCCCCTTAAACTGAATGACACATTTTTGGAATTATTTCTACAAGTAAGTGGGGTTGCCAAAAGTCAATCAATCGCAGAAGAGTCAGCAAAATATAGATATTGAACAATTAATTATATTATCTTGATATATTTTGATTACGAATAATTTTGATATAACAATGCAGGTTGTTGATCTCAATTTGATCATTGCATTGATTAAAGACGGATTTAGCTCTGACTAAGCTCTGATTGCGAATTCATAAATCGGGAGGTCACTAAATCGGGAGATCTGTATTTTAATCTCATGCAGATTCCGGACTCAAGAACTTATGACACACCGACTATGGAACTCACAATCATTGTGGAGCGTGAGAGCTACAATTCAGTTGTGTCTTTCTTGCGGGTGCGATCGACAAGTGCAAGACAAGCTGGCTTCGTTTTTGTTATGTGGTATATTTTGTATCTTACAACTAGTGTATGTTTGCAAAAAATTAATCAGTGTGTTTGAAAAAGTGAAAAAGTATTTTGTTGTGTATTTTATTCTGCTTTTTAAGATCGACTGAGCCCCCCATTTTGTGGGTTCTTTTATTTTTTATATCCGGTTTGCCAAGGATCGTAACATTCCAGGCATACCAACCGGTCATGATTGACGATCTGTGAACAAGGATCTGTGAACAAAGCGATCTGTGAACAAAAGATCTGTTGAACAAAGGATCTTGTGAACAAAGGGATTCGTGAACAAAGGATCTGTGGAACAAAATATCTGTGAACAAAAGGATCTGTTTGACAAAGGATCGGAACATCCAGCATACCAACGGGATCATGATTTGACGATCTTGAACAAATCGATTTGGTCTCATGGGATTTTAAGGAAAGTATAAAACGAGGCTTATAGAGCCACGATTCATTTCCTTCCATTATTTCTTCTTGAATGGTTATTAATTAAAGTAAAAAGAAAAAAATTTATGTAGCCAATTTTTTTGGGTTATATTTATGAGGGTCAAAAAACAAATTCCTTGCTGGTTCTATTGGTTTAACTCTTACAGAGTTATATTTTTCCTGAGGACTGTTTTCATTCCATATATTTTTAATCTTCGTAATGGGTCTTAATTGCGAATAATAGCTCTTACAGAGTTATATCTTTCCTGAGTTATTAGATATATAAATAAATTTGCGAATATTTGTTATATATAAATAATATTCGAAATTGTTATATTTTTTAACTTAAAACATTTGTAGGATCAAATTTTGAAAGCGTGTTCAAACTTTGAAAGGTTTCAAATTTTCTAATTATTTTTGAAGGCCAGGTTTCTCAAACTTCACTTGAAAATGTGTAAAAAAAAGAGCCCAATTATCGTGCCGCACATCCTTTAAATTAAAGAGGGGAATATATTTCCCAAAAAGGAACTGGTACGTTGGATTCTGAAATTCATGACGTACGAAATTTCCGCAAGAGGCAGTTTTTGACACAAACAGTTGTTTATGTCCCTGTTGTGCTTAAATTTGATGCATGAAGTTTAGCTGTCAAGTAGGTGACCGTAATAAAACGCGATGAAATCGTTCAAAGTGCCGTAAAAGGCGGAAACATTATAATTTTTTCAACTAGCTTCTTGTATTAATACACAAACATTTCATAAGTTTCATTAAATTTTCTGTTTTATTCAATTTGAAAACAAAATTGACCGAGATTAAAACAGGATTTTCTAATTTCAGTTTTTACCGCCTAAAAACCGAGAGAGATTTTTTTTCAAATCGGAACAGCTCATTACTATTCGAAGACTAGTACTTTCACGAAACATTTTTGTTTGATTCAAATTTAAAGCAAAATTGACCGAGCAATTAACAACTTTTGTGAATTGAGAAACATATTTTTACCGGTCTTTCAGTACGCACTGGTGGCCACCCTTTCAACAGAATAAAAAAAAGTACTTGCAGTTGATAAAGAAGTTTTAGTATTCCAGTATTATTTTTCTCATATTTTTATCTCAAGATCGGAAATTCGAAAATATAAAAAAGCAATGGGAAAATTTTTTAGAGATTTCAAATTGTTATCAGATTATTTTACTATGGACTCGTTTCTGCTTCAGCCAAAACCCACCAGTTTCAACATTTTTTCTTAATTAACGATTAAATAAATCTGGTCACCTGGACTGACCTCAAAATTTGGCTCTGCTCTTTATTTTTGATGGTTGAACACTTTCCAACCTTTTTTTCAAAAATTTATTTGAAGTCAGGTCAATGCAAGTTTCCCAGGTCAAATTTTCAAACAATATAATTTACAAAAAAAAAAATTATTTACAAAAATTATTCTGGAGGAATAACTTAAACTATCCCAATTTATCATGAAAACAATCTGGCCCTTAAGGGGTAGGTGTCGCGTTTTGTTTTTAGCCCTAGTAGAATTATTTATGATACATTAAATATCGTTATGACTAAGTTGACACCCAAGGATCTCATGGTGGGCAATTATTTTTTTTCAAAACAATCTAGAACAAAATCCTAGAATTTCAAAATTCGAATATTTTTTTGATTTAACCCGCAATAAAACCGGTATTCCACTATGATATGAACATTTTTTATAGTGAATAGTGGACTTACCGAAAACGATGCATGACTTAAAATTATCGGAAATGTTTCTTAATCGGAATCTAGAAATTTCAATTATTTTTAAGCCAAAATGTTAAACCGTTAATTATCCGAATTTGACGCGTGATTGGTTAAACATTTTGATTAGCTGTTAAGCCAACTTTTGATCAGTGAAATCTCAGCTTCTCATTGGTGGTACTTTTGTCCGATCAGACGAACTTGTTTTCGAACTTTTCATTTCCGGTTCACTTTCATTTTCAATTTTCTGATTCTAGAATTTTTATTCCAAAAAATATCTTCTCATCCACTTTACCGCATGTATATTTATCTAAACTTAGTCGAAAAACAAATTGGCTTCAGGTCTGAACATTCATGAAAAAGAAGATAGAGTTTTGAAGCGAAAACTGGCAAAATCGGCGTCCTCAGTGAGATTCTAGAAGAAAAAAGTCAAAAAATTCGAAAATTCCTTTTTCTCATCACTTTGTGGCTCTCATAAATTCGCTACTTTGTGTAGGTTTTTGAGACGCTTTGTATATGGTGAAAAAAAGAAGATAGATTTAAAACAATCGTCTCTGTGCTCCTAGAATAGACTCACCACCAGGTGGTTTGATTTGTACCAAGATTGCTTTGCAGATGTAATCGCTTGACGAAGGCTGATCTACAAACGAGTATCCTCTCAGATTTTGTTACAAACTGCCCCTAGAACTGTGCTGAGGCGTGATGAAAGGTACCAAAAAGCGACACCTACCCCCTTAAGGAAGGGGTGTCGCTGATTTGAGCTTCCAAGGTCATTTCCCGCCAACATTAGCAAAGGTGATATTTCAAAAACATTTGTAACTTAACAAAAACCAACCTTCGCGGTAATTTTGAACTTTACACAGTAATCTGATACAACCCCACCTACGCTTTTAAAAAGCTTTTTAAAAAGACACGCAGTTTCGTTACCTTCTCTTCAATTTTCATCATTTTTCATTATTTTCTTGTGTCAGGCTCCAAATTAAGCCTCACAACTATGCCATTATTGTCTTTACTCGGGAATTTTGCGTTTGGCGGCCAAAAAACGAAACAAAAATTATTTGAATTTATTTGTGATTTAATTTGAAAAAGTGCGGCTTAATTTGTTGACGCTACCAAGTTAAAATATTGCAACAAATCCTTAAAAGTGTTTTGTATTTACGACAAAATTATTCTGAAGCATTTTTTCTGGGTTTCTAAATTTTGTCAAAACTTTCCGAATCAAAATTTCAAAAAAACTTTCTAATGGATTGTCAAACAAGTCTGGTGCTTTTAGATGCAGTATTAGCCGAAAACTGTATCTTTTCAAACTGGTCGAGAGATACCTTTTGCCTGAGCCTCCCAAACTGACCATTTCAAAATTTCAATTTTCAGTTTTTTCGCGTTTTTGTCCGCTTGAAAGCCAAAATTAAACAAAAGCGCCTTTGTTATTTGTAAGCTTTTCCGAGCCTGAACAAAATATATAAAAAAAATGGTGAACAATTTGAAAGGAGAAAAGACGACGACTGTGTCCCGACGTGTCAATTACTGCTTACATTCAAAAATTACGCGCGAAGGTTGGTTCTGTTAGTAACAAATGTTTTTGGAAATTCACTTTTGCTTAGTTTGGCGGAAATGGCCTGGAAAGGCTCAATTGCGACACCCACAGTGGTGACCCACTTCCTAACAACCTTACCAAACCAGTGCAAAGGATTTGGCCTTGTTACACGCTCCAGGAATTTCAGATTTGATACTAAAACTAGTCTTTTTGGGTCTTTTTTGACAATTTTCTTCATTTACATTTTTGGTGTCTCTTAAAAATAAACTCTAAATTGAAGAGATTAGATTTTTCCAAAAAAAAAGAACTGGTACTTGGATTTTGAAATTCATGACGTATACGAAAATATTCCGGCAAAAGGCAGTTCTAACACAAACAGTTTTTATGGTCCCGAAGTCGGGCTCCCGACGTCAGTAATCTAAATCAGCTGTTGTGTGTAAATATGTTGGGTGCAGAAGTTTAGCTGTCAGTAGGGACCGTAAATAAAACGCCGATTGAAATCGTTCTAAAAGTGCCTAATTAAAGGCGGAACATTATAAGATTTATAATTTATAACCCTATAAACCCCGTGGAAAATTAAATTCATTTATCGCCGGCCCAATATCACCGAAAAAGTCTACAAAATTTGGACTGGTTTGATTACAAAATTACTTTAAATTTCTTAAAATCTTCTTATTACAATTCTTAAACTCCTTATGACAATGAAAAAAATCTGATTTATGTCATTTTTACGTCCTACTCGTTTTTCAATTATTGGGGTCGTAAAAACTTTATTTGTGTGTTCCATATCACAAGCAGGGTATGGGCGTCCGGCTAAAAATATCTGCTACGGAAAATACCGAGCAGGTCCGAGCAAACCGATCAGATCGGGTTTTTCTTCCAACCGATCCGATCCGATCACGTTATTTTCAAATCGGGCCCGAACCGAACCGATCCGATCTTCAAATTTGAGATTTGCTTCCGAGCAGATCCGAACCGATCACATCCGATCACAAAAATGTCCGTCTGATCGATATGTGATCGGATCGGAATTACTTTTTAGCCGCACCGTGAGCTAATAATTCAAAATTACTGCTTTAAAAGCGTGTTTTTTTTATCATGTTTAATGTTTCATAAAGGTATTTATATTATTACTGATTTCAAATTATATGTCAGAAATGACGGATAATTTACTTCAATCGGACTTTACAAGAAAGCGTTTTATTTTTATCACGGATTTCAAAAATATGGTTTTTTCGAATTTGATAATAATCCTAAAAAGACTTTCGAAAAAGTTTCCAATTACAGGCTAGCCCGATATCGACGAAAAAAACACGCAATTTCACGATTTAGCTCAATAATTAGATTGTCAATATCGTTAATGTGCCGATTTCGCCCAAATGTTGCCATTATCGCTTTCTTTGAGATTTATATTTCAAACTATGTTTGCGACCGTCATTGAATGGACGTCCATTTTAAAAATGGAATTTCCCAAATTTTTCTTCCACCTTTTTAGGAATGCGTTTGATAAAGTACTTAATTCTAAATTTATTGGGGATACAATTCATTGAAGAACTATTTAAAACACTCTTATAAAATAATTACAAATCGGCATATGACGTAATTTCCACCCGTCTACACGTTTTTTTCACCGAACCGAAACGATCACATTTTGTCAAAACTCGGCGCCGGACCGATCCGATCCGATCTTGTAAAACTTTGAGGCCCGAAATTTCCCGGAACCGAACCGATCTTGAAAATCTGCTCGGCATGCCCTTCCCCTGATCACAAGGAATAGCGAAATTGTCAAGAATCGCTGGAAGAGAACCCAATATAGCCGAAATTTTCGGCAAAAGCACTTTTGGCGATATTGAGCGTTATTTTGTATATTATATCTCAACAAAATAACGCACAAAAAAGAAATTTAAACTTTTTTTGAATATTCGGGCATATTTTTTTTGTTAAAATTGCCCATTTTAGAAAATTTTTCGCTAAATTCTAGATAACCGCTGAAACTTCACTTTAGTATTTTCACTTTCAAAAAACTCTTATGTTAAATTAATTTCTTTTTTACAAAATGGGTTGTCTCAAAGCCTTTTAATACTTTGTTAAAGTATGTGTTTATTTTGCATCTGACAATACAGAATAACGCATATATGTTTATCTGTATTTACTGAGTATTTCACCTATTAATAATTAAGCTTGAAAATAATTAAACGAACCGTTTTGCATACCCACCATGAATAAAAAAAAGAAATGGTCTGAAATTGAGACACAATTCCATTCTAACAAATCCTGAATCTGGATATTTCAAAAGTATATTATTTTTTTATTCTAATACATATCATCGTGGAAGCCGTTTGGAGCGGTGCGTAGTTTAAGGGGTATATCTGGCAATTCGACATATTTCACGATATATATTCTGAAAACTAAAAGGTTCATGAGCAAAACCGAAAATGCTAATTTTTAGATCTATCCTTAATCTTGCGAAAAAGTACACCTAAATTATTTTTGATCTCCAACACAATAGGTACAGATATTCGTAACAAGGTGACCCTTTTTCCAAACTGCAAAATCTATCTCCTCCCAGAACGGATATCATCACATTGAGTTCAAAATTATTCACAGATCACTAACGGTACGTATGTCAATCTTTAAGGCGAGCTTTTATTGATCCGCGACTGAAAAATTCTAAACGCCAAATAAACCGACGAAATATTTTCACAATTTCAGATTCAAAATCTATCTCCAAGAAGATATATTTGCAAATGGCTCAAATTTGTATCAAGTATTCTTCAGAAACATTTGTAAGAGACTTTAAGGCGAGCTTTTTGCAATTTCCAGCTGAAAACTCAAAATATGATTTTTTGTCATTTTCCAAAACATTTCCGAAAAAAAAGTGCTTCGATTTTTTTGAAATAGGCTCAAAAAAAGCCAGTGAAACACTGATGAGAAAGTTGCTTACGTCAAGGCATATTTTGAAGTTGTGGTTAAATTCGAGCAAACGTTATTTTTTTAAATTCATCTTTTAAAAATACTTTGAAAAAACAAAAAAGCAAAACATTCATAATTATTTTTGATGATTGGGTTCTTAGTACACTTTATTATCAACCCGTATCAATTTGGAGCATTTTTAATGCCTCTAAGGCCTTTATTTAATCAGACAGATATAACTCATTTAAGTTGTTTAATACAAAAATGAGAGAAGTTCACCGCTCAAACCGGCTTCCCCCGATATTAGGTCTTGTATTAGCTTCGATTTAAATTATAGAGAATATATTTTTTATAATTTATTATTAGTTTAATTGTAAAATTTTATGCCACGATTAAAAGTATACGATCAAAACTTTTTCACAAAAACGGATTCAGTCTAACTTTCTGAAAAAAACGTTTAAATCGCTCTGTGACCATTCAAGCCCAAAATATGGTCGTTTGGTTTAGACTGACCAAAGTTTGTTTCTCAAATGTGTAATATACGAAAATTCAACGCCAGTTGAATAACAAGGTCCATCTCTGGAATAATTAAGAGAGTACGAGCTAAGTTTGAAATTCAAATGAAGTTTTTTTATGTGAATAATTGATTAAAATTTGTTTGCATACCGATTTTTTAACTTTTAAGATGTTCTAGGCATGGGCAAAATAGAAATTGAATCACGCAGAAATTTTCGAATTGTAGAGGATCAAAAATAATTAATTTTACAAATTAAAAACTTATAAAAATCAATTTGCAAGTTGCGAATCTCTCAGAAATTAATGCCGTTTTTTAGAATACCCAAAATTTTCACTCGACATAAGCGATTTCACTGAAAAGAAGTTGTTAATTTTAATTTTGTTGGAATTATCAGTTCCTTAGCAAATTTTTAAGAAAACAAATCTTTGATGACTTTTATTGGACCAATGAAATTTAAGGCTAATTTTGGTTTCTCTGTTGAGAAATTCACATATGTATTGTCTCCATGAATATTCAATAATTAGTTTTATTTGTTAAATAGAAAGCGAAAAATTCGAAATATTTCTTAATTTTAAAAAATGCTAATTTTTAGACCAACGTACATTACTTTTTTTTAATGTTCTGCTGTTTCTTACTTAAACTAGCAATTAATAGAGAGATATTATCTTATTTTAAACATTCAAAAATGTTATGAAATTTAATCGAAAAACTTATTTCCCAAAATTATAAGCCCTTTAATTGTTAGGAGCCTCAACTTAGAGTATCATAACAATATTGAATCCGCGCCTGTTATTGCTGCTTTTTAAATAAAAAAATATGGTTTTTTTCCGTTTTTTTTAGATGCAATTAAACAAATATCTTAAGAAACTGTCTTCAATTTATTGTAGAACAACCTACATTTCGACACCCTTATTTGTCGACGATGAAATACAAATTTTTATTGGAAAGATACGACTTCTTCTCGCAATGACCACACAATGGTTTTAAATTGAAATTTAATTTTGATAATCTTAAAAACCAACGGCAATAGCGTGTCACGTAATCGGACCAATTCGCCTGCACGTGGTTAACGTGCGGTTACCATATTACCGGATTTTTGTGTTATAAGTCCCATGTTTTTGCTTGAACAAACATTTATGTCCCCGCCCACCTTTCAAGGTAGTGATCGCCGCTAAATAAGGCTCAAAAAGCAAATTTTCTCAATTTATTCCAAATATGACCAGTAAAGAATTTTTTGATGGCTTCGAAATATTTCTACTGCATAAGTAATTAAAAATTCTCCAATTTTGGAAATTTAAACAGGATTCCTGTATAAACAAAATACAAAAACGTACAAAACTCACCTAGTAATCTTTACAAACTCTTCAGACTATTATGTTAGCGATAAAATGTAAAATTCGACGAGGAGATTACATTGCTATTGAGACCTCTAATAATTCAAATATCTGTTTTTGATGATGCTGAAGCAAATTAAAGTTTTTTGCTACAAAAAACTAAACCGAGTGGCTCTGCCAACTTTCCGGCGCTTTTTTTTAGAAACCTATATCCCTTAAAGGGTTCCTTTAAACACCTTTTGGTGATATTAGAGAATGTGGGTTGAGGACCATCCTAACACTCCTAAGACCCCTTGCTAGCCCGGTTTACCAAAACGCATGTCAATTCTCAGAGCCGCGAAAAAAACGCGGAAAAAGCAAATTAATAGGCGCTAGCGCGCAGCTGATGGACAGGGTTATTACGGGGCAGATTTGAGGATTAAGGATGTCCGCCGATAATTATTTAAGTGAAAATTTCAAAGCAGTTAAACAAATTATTAGTTTACTCTGTAAAAGTTCTGCTTAATATTTCCCACTAAGGTATACTTTTGAGAGTTATAATGCATCAATTATTAAATAAATTATAAAAAAGTATGAGTACACAAGGCGTTGTACCTTTATTTATTCGCGTCTTAACAATGAAGGTCACGCGAAAAGCCGTGTATACTTTACGTTATCAAAGGCGGAAAGATGACTTCCATGATTTTTCATATGAAGAAAAGAATAATTTTACCAGAAATCGCGGTTAAACGTTGAATAACGAAAGTCACACTTATGTGTATTTTAAACGTAATAAGCGTGGCTAATGCAAAAGCCGAATTGACAATTGTTCGCGAAACGAATTAATTTGATTATTACAAAATTGACGAAAAAAATAAGCGATCTCGCTGTTGTCTCACATTACCTGAGGAAACCTGAAAGAAGATTCCGTATCCTGATTGGGAATTGGTCAATTCCAAATGGTCCGTTCATTCCGAATATGCCAAAACAAGTCCATTTCATTGAGGGAACATTCGTTTGATTCATAACAGAAAAATGGACTTCCGCATGAAGTTCAAGAGATACGCCGAAAATATTCAAGGCTTGTCCTGGTCAACCTGTTGCCGTGCTTTAAGATGATCATACCCGAAAAGCGATATTGAAGGCCGTATGATGATCGACGAAGTTAAACGGGGATATGAACTTCCGATATCAAAGGTTGCCGTATTTATGCAGAATTAACAAATGTCCAGAGAGAGAGAAAGCAGGCTGTATCATTCAAGCCAAAGAGATGAAAAATTGGTTGGGAATCGATTCAAAAATTACTCGAAATTTTAAGGACACCTGATGATTTCACTTGCAGATGCTGTTCCGAACCTTATCCTATGGACCAAAAAACCTCCAACGATTCTTGCCCATCTATTTAAAAAGTGAGTAACAAATTAAATTCAGGTTGACATTTTTGTGACGGCACGTTACGTGTTGGTGCCGTAAACTCAGAATACAATCAAATTTATCATTTTTAGTAGTATACACAAACGGCGGTTCAGGAGTCTTCAACCCTTCTTATGTTCTTACCAATTCGTAGATCTACTAATGATTATATCGAGATTTAGCATTTATTAAAAAACTTTATTTTGACGTACAATTCTGTTTAGAATCAAAAATTCCATAGTGACGCAAACTCAGCTTTGTTGTTAGTGCGGTTATTCATGTGTTTCAAAGTCCAAAGTTATTTGTGTAGTGTGCATATTTTACGGTTGTTTTGAAAAATTTGAAGTCGAAAGTAGACTCTAATTTTTTCAAAGTCCCTTTTTTGAAAAAATTTGGAATTCTTGCGGGATCAATTTTTTACACTTGAAATACGAAAATTTTACAAATTTTAAGAATATTTAAGTCAGAAAACTAAAAATTTACCCGCTTAGCTTAAAAATGGATTTAAAAATTTATCTATTTAGAAAATTCTATTTCCACGCTTGCGCACCTTTTAACCTGGATTTTATCCCTTACTATGACCTTATACTGTATGGAAATTCAACCAGTACAAATCTTTGGAAAGTATTAAACCCGCAATTAAAGATTGAGCTTGGAAGTGGATTTCTTGTCGTTTCTCCTCCTTAAGAACTATCCGGATTTCAAAATCAACTATCTCCTACTTCATGAAAAGAACCGATTCGTAATGAACAATTTAATCGACAACAAAATCAACCAAAAATCCGAAAAACAATCGAAGCGATTTTGACGAATTTTTCGAAATGTCCTCTGAAGAACAATTGTCAAATGTTAGTCGACAAGCATTCTCGTTGGCTCAATGGACATTTTTATCTCTCTCTTTTGGTTTCTTTGACGACCCCAGCTCTTGTACATTCAATGTACATATCAGATAGCCATGTGGTGAAGCCGGTTAAAGTTAACGAATTTGCAGTGGTGCCAAAATCAGACTATGAAGTACTTATTGTTTGTGAAAAAAACACGAGGGGATTACAAGATACAATTCGAATTGGAAAAAGAACTCGAAAAGCACATAGTTAGTTTATTTTAACAATTTTCACTAATTTTGCGGTTTCAGCAGTCAAAATATATTTTCTTAAATCAGAAACGTTTTGCTTTCCTATTTTCAAGCTTTTTAAGAAATAAACAACGTACAATTTGCGCACAACAAGTGTGTACATTTACTATTTTGCTTTAAATCATTTTGCGCAAATTTTTATATATCAAATTATTATCATTTGCTTTGTGAAACCTTGGGCTTTTAAATACAAAATCACAACGTTGCTGATGTTTCTAAAATAAAATTATCTAATCAATGCTATCAATAATGCTGAATTTAGTTGAAATAAGAATGATCGAAGTTCTCGATCAACAATTTAACGAAAATTTGACAACTGATGATTTATTCGGGTATGATAATGACACACTAAGTCTGATTATACAATCAGTAGGTGATATGATACGAACTAATAAAAAGCAATTCAAAATATTTTTGGGAAAAATGGCTTCTCTGGCACTCATACAAAACCAGACAGATGCTCTTGGCCAATGGATAAACAGCGTTAAAGATACCATCGAAGAAATTCCGGCTGGATTTTTTTCTATGTGGCATAATTTGAAAATTTTTGTGTATGTTATTGCATTCACTGTGCTCATTTTTGTTATTATCCGAATGATGAGCTTGAGTAAACATTGTGTCAAACTAACGCAAAAAAAAGTAAAGCCGACCATTCTGATTTATTGAACTCTGATGTGTAAATTTTATAGTGTAATTTGCACTGTGCAATTGTATTTCTGTGAAAATGCGAAATATATTTGATATAGTTAAAAATATAAGTGTGTTTTATTTGCACGTCAAATGCGCTTTTTACATAATGTTCCAGAATCAAAAATCGTGTTTTTATCCATTACCCTTTAAAAATAGACTCGAAAATGATCATTTTGACAATTTCCAATGTCTTTTTCGAATTTTGAGATCAAATCACCCTAGAAACAAACTAAACAGCAATGTTTTATATTCCAAAAATATTGAAATTTCTGACTCTTTAGACCCGATTGCATTAAAAGTCGGGTTTTTGTCTTGAGAATTTAAAACTTTACTTTCAAATTGCCTTAAAGTGGGTACGGTCTTTTGTCAATTTTGAGCTGATTATTTTTAAAATTTACTATTATCGGTCTTAGGCTGATTTAGCTCTCAATTTATTGAAAACTTAGAAAACCAAAAATAAAAATAATTTGAATCGAAATTTTCGAATTTCTTGGACCAAATTTACCAAAGATTCGACTTTTACAGCAAAGTTGATAATTTTTTATTAATAATAAAATTTAATTTTTTAGCTCTTTAGCTCCGAACGTGATCATTTTTGACAATTTCCAATGTTTTTTTTGAATTTTTTGAGAACGAAATACCCCAGAACAAATTTAACAGCAAAGTTGTTTATTATTCAAAAATATTGAAATTTATGACTCTCTAGCACCACCTTAGGTCATTTTTTAAAATTCAGACTGTGATTTTTGAATTTTTAAGACCCGATTACCTTAAATTCGGGTTTTTTAGTTAATTTGTCGATCATCCAAAAATTCTCAAATTTAAATGTGTGATAAAAATGGTATAAAAGCGTAATATGACCTCAAATTGTTGAAATATGATCTAAATTAATGTTTTGATGGACCTTGACAGTCTTTTGAGTTAAAATCCGCCCTATATGGAGACTTTATCTATTCCGTCCTTAAATGTTACTTCACAGATTATATTTAAACATCTTGCTCTTCTAGCGCCTCGAGATTTCAAAAGTAAAAAATGTGCTAAAAATATGTCATTAAATTTTGTTGGATCACACGGGAAAGATATAAACTAAATTCAAGTTCAGAATCTTCATAAAAAAGTTTAGGAAACTTTTCCTATTTTTGTCGAAAATTTCGTTTTTTTCGTCCTTCTTTTTCAAAATTGGGACTATTCCCACCGAATTTTCCAATTTTTTTTAATCTCACACACGTGAAATTGTATTTCTCGTTTTTCATTAAAATACAGCCCGGCGGAAAAAGAACAAAAATAGTTTTCTATAAAAAACTAGAATTTTTGAAGGACAAGGAGTCGAAAAAGTCCAATATTCTTTTTTCCTGGAAGTCTGAGAGGTGGGTTATATTGTCAATAATATTCGCCTTGATTTTCTCTACAAGATAAACATATAAAATATCAATTTTTGAGCATTTTTTTGTCGAACCAATCAGAAGCCTTGCTCAAAAATTTTAGAAAAATTCGAATTTCAAGAAATTGAAACTTTTTAAAATTTCAGAGATTTATACTTTTTTCAACCAGTTTCTAGTTTGGGCTTAGGGGACAACCGCGGACGGCCTATTGATATTCTCAACTTAACCGATTTTGAGATCCCACAAGAAGTAAGAGAAATATCGAAATTTGGTCGCAATAGTTGGATTGGGGGCTCCCTGAAAGAAGACGAGATTTTTCTCGAGGTGAACAATTTTTTTGAAAATTTGAAATTCAGTGCAAAGAAAAATATACTTTTGATACGATCATTCATACGATACGCTCGCACAGTTATATCACAGTTCAGAACCTTAAAAACTGTTACACAGTTAATAATTTAACAAAACCTTTTTCGACTTTAAAAAGAGAAACGATGCAATTTTTGTTTTCTGCGATAAAAGTCCGCAAGTTGCCTACATGATTCAGAAAGATTATGACTCTAAAATTTCTGATTTATTCAATAATGAAAAATTTGAAACGCTAGACAACTTTAAAATCGAACCCCATTTAATTGAATTTAGGCAACTTTTAAGAGAAACTATCGGAAAATGTGTCATCAACATAAAAATTTTGAACCTAAACCCTACTTATACTATAGCCGACTGCTATGGGACCGTAAAACTCCATCGAGAAAATCTTCTCTTGCGACCGATAACAACAGGGTACTTAAGTTTTACAAATAGTACCGAAGAATACCTTAAAAACATCATTTCACCGCTTATTTCTGAATGTACATACCTTGTTAAGTCTACTAAAGAATTCAAACAACGGTTTATGCAAGAAAAAATGATTTTTGACAGTAGTAAACACGTCATCGTTTCCTTTGACGCAACAAAACTATATCCGAATGTGAATGTAACTAGAGTCCAGAGTTTTATTCTTAAGTTAACCCGGTCCCTAATTTGACATATTCTCGATAAAATATTAGCCAAGCACTGCTTCAAAGATATTATTCAGATTAGCCAGTTTGTAGAACTAGCCTTCAGCTTGCGTCATAAATGTGCCAAAACTTTTTTGTATGCTTACACTCCGTGACACATAAGCGAAAAAAGAAGACATAACGCAAAAAGGAAAATCTATCTACTCCCAGGTTTTATTATGAAAAAAACCATAATTCTAATACAATCTGTATAATTACTATTAAAAACTTTACATTGGCGTTTTTGTCGATAAGTGCTATATTTTTTCTAGAACATGCGAAAAACCACCGTTTTTTGGACATTACGCCTCGAAAAATCTATCTCCTCCCANAAAGGTCTCATACGGCGGCAAATTATCAGGCGGTATTTTTTTATATTTATATGTGAAACTGATTTCATTACCGTTTTTCTTCAATTGAAGGTTTTAGACACAAATCATCATTTTACGATATTCTCTCATGAAAAAAATTATCGTAAAAAAACGACAAAATATATTTTCATATTTTTTTCTATCAAATAATTGTTGAAGCCTTCGAATTAATAGTTTATATTTTCGCTAACGGATACTTGGATAAAAATATGATTTTTTAAAGTCAGGTGGCCAAATATGGCCACCGCTGAGTACGTCACTGTTTTGAACTTCTGAGTATGCGGGTTAAAGGTATCCCTGCTCCTAATTTGACATGTTCTCGATAAAATATTAGCCAAACAAGGTTAGCCACATAAGCGAGACAAGGAGACCTAAGCCAAAACGGAAAATCTATCTCCTTTCAGGTTTTATTTTGAAATAAACCTAAATTTTAACATAATCTGTATAATTACTATTCAAAACTTTACATTGGCGTTTTTGTCGATAAGTGCTATATTTTTAGAACATGCGAAAAACCGTTTTTTGGACATTACGCCTCGAAAATCTATCTCCTCCCAGGTAATTTGCAAATTAGCTCAAATTTTTGCAAACGGTAGCTCGAAACAGATAGAAACTTCTAAAGAGCCGTTTTTCAATTTTGACCCAAAACTCAAAATATGAATTTTTCAAGGTCACGTGGGAAAATTTCCGAAAAAAATGTACTTCGATGTTTTCGAAAATAGGCTCAAAAGAAAGCTGGGAAAACACTGAAGAAAAAGTTGGCTTACTTCAACCCGATATTTTAAAGTTTTAGTGGTCAAATTAACACAAACGTTATTTTTGAACAAAATTTTGAGAAAAATACTTTGAAAAAATCGAAAACACGCAAAATATTCGAAAAATTTTTTGTTGTCATTTGGGTTGTTTCATGCGTTCAAAACATAAACAATTGATTTGGTGCATTTTTATGACATATTAACTGCAGAAAATCTAGGAGCCNCGGAATAAGTCGGTCAATAATGTTTCAAATTGAATAAAACATAAAATGTATGAAACCTACGACATATTGTTATATTTTTGTCCGTTATTTCGTTGAAAAAATTATTCTCTGTTGTTTTATGACGGTACAAATTAAATTCAGAAATTCTCTTTAAAATCGGAATAAGTCGGTCAATAATGTTTCAAATTGAATAAAACATAAAATGTATGAAACCTACGACATATTGTTATATTTTTGTCCGTTATTTCGTTGAAAAAATTATTCTCTGTTTGTTTATCGTGAAAAACAGATTCATCGTTAATAATTAATTTGAGCTTGTAGTATGATGAGAATGAGTATGATGTGAATAAAACGCCCACGCAAAAAAACCTCTAACCAATCAAACCACTTTTGCGTTGCTTTGTCCAATCAGAGCATCATATTTTTTTCATAATACTTTTTTTCCCACGATTCGATAATAAAGAAACAATTTTCTTTCACTCTTGCTTTATTTACACCCACAACCCCCTTAAAGCGCATTCTAAAAATTATGATAAATATGTATTTTTTGCAGATCATCCTCAGATAAACTCGAGATGTTCTTATAATTGTTGAATATCAAGTTTCGCGCAAAAATATGTTTAGTTGGGGGTGCTTTAAGTGCCCAAAATTTGTTCGTCGTGCTTGACCCCATTTCACACCTGTCATTTTTCTCTAAGCCATTCTGATAGTTATAAATTACCGAGTGCCCAAAAATTGGGGACTTAAAGCGCGCGCTTTAAGTGCCCAATATTTTGTCAATTCTCAAGCCTCAATAAATTGGGGCGCGCGCGCTTTAAGTGCCCAAGTCTTATTTCTTTCAATTATGCATATAAAAATTTTTAAACATATTTCTCCTGCTCAATTTTTCACGGAGAGTTCAATTTTGGCATTTATAATTAATAAAAGTACGAATTAATAATTTTTTTTTAAATAGTCATATTTCGGATAGAAGATCTAAAAATAGATTACGGGGGCGAAATAGAGCATTTTAATTAGTTGCAATCGATTCCTAAGCCCCGATTTACCTTGGTTCGATATTTTGTTTGTTCAATTTGTCAAATAGAGAAAGTTGACTTGTGCAAGCAAATTTACATTCAGAACCCCCTTAAAGCGCCTTTAATCCCCTATGACCCCTTAAAGCGACAGATTTTAAAATATGAAAATGCGCTTTAAGAGGTCAGGGGGGGTAAGTAATTTTTGAAAAAAAAACAGTACTATTTTTGCCAACCTTATTCCTTGAATATACGGTCACATGATCATTTTTGAGCTATGGTGTAATGGAAAAAAAAGTCTTAGAATTTTTTTCTGATCCCGCTCAGAGGTTTTTTTTGATGATTCCAATTTTTTTGCAAAAATAAGTACTGTAAATTACAGTCTGTAATACAGTAAAGATTTTCCAAAAAAAACGCACAAACGTCAATTATTAAAATAGTCGATGGATCACTTTGTAAATGCTACATTCATAAATGATTAAGGGTCCTAAATTGCGATTAAAGGGCGCATGGTCACGCGTGACCATAAAGTTACTCTGAGAGTTAAGTATTTTTCGGCTAGGGGTATTTCGATTTAGAGCAAACCGACCACCCGGTCAAATTTCAAGGTCAATCTCAAGTTCATCGTGGAGACTTGAAAGTACCTTCAAAAGAATCGGAAGGGTCTACTTTCTGATGAAAATATTAGCAACTATGGCCCATAGACTATGGGTTAATTATGTACTGAACGATCGCTAGAGAGCAAAAATGGTCAAAACTAGTCTATACGATGAACTTGAGGTTTGAAGATTGACCTTGAACTTTGACCGGTCATTGTGGTTGACCAGGTGGTCGGTTTGCTCTAAATCGAAATACCGCTAGCCGAAAAATACTTAACTCTTGTTTGCAGAAAAAAACAATGATAGCTCTTAATTAGACGCCTCTTAGAGCTGCAAAACTGAAGGCATGAAAATTTGACCTTCAAGTCAATATTTTTTGAAAAAATTTCAAGAACGAAAAAAATCCTACGTCTTAAAATGACCAGAAAAAAATTCTCTACAAGATAGGCTATCTTAGATAGCTTAACTCCCACAGTCTTTTCATGGTCACGCGTGACCATGACCCGTTTAATCGCAATTTAGGACCCTAAATCATTTATTATAACCCATTGACAAAGTGATCGATCGACTATTTAAATAATTGACGTTTGTGCTTTTTTTTTCTGGAATTTTTACTGTATTACAGTACTTATTTTTTTTAAAAAAAAATTTAAATCATCAAAAAAAGACTTTGAGCAGAATCAGAAAAAAATTCTAAGACTTTTTTTTCCATTACACCATAGCCTGAAAATGATCACGTGACCGTATATTCAAGGTATAAGGTTGGCAAAAATAGTAATTTTTTTTTTCAAAAATTACTTGAATCAATTTTTGAAAAAAGTGAAGTGGTTCTTTAGAAGTTTTTAAGACTCTTTTCCATTACACCAAAGTCTAAAAACGATCACGTGATCTTCAAATCAAGAAATAAGGTTTTGGGTCAAGTACATAAATAGTAGTCAAATTACGCCGAAAAATTTTGTGGGCTAATAAACACCTAATTTAAGAGTTTTGAACATATTGGTATCTTCCAAAAAGGTCAGGTGATCTTATTTTTCAAGAAATAAGGATAAATATATGACATNAAATTTTGATTCCTCTGCGGTCGTTTTTATCACATACAAAATTTATATATTCATTTTTGTAAATTGTTCTACCAAATCAAATTTTATCACTTAGAATTTAAAAAGAACTGTATGTTTTTTGTCAGTTTTATTATTGATACGTTGGCTAGCCAACACATTTAACATAAATAACCATGTAAAATGACTTAAATCTTATTTTTTTTTTAATTTTTACTCTCTAGCGCCAAAAATTAAATTTCAAACCTATTTAAGTCTTGACTGTTGCTCTGAAATCAGCATAAGTGGCACAAATTTATACGAAGAACACGAGGGAGTTTATACTAAAGGAAATGGGGTTATTAACGGAAGATTATATTACATGAAACAAAGTGTCACACAAACCGATTATATCAATCTTCACAGTTATAACCGCGGTAACTTGGCCATATGGTTCAACCGAATGGGTCATTGGATCGTGGGGTATGAGAATGATGCAAAAGCAGGATATAGCAGCGGTATACTTTATTCCGATCCGGGGAAAAATATTCTAGAAAGAAAGTGCCCGCAGGTAAGAAAAATCATTTAATTTAAATTTTGCCATTAAATTTTACAAAATAAAAAAAAATTATCAGTTTTAGAAAAACAATCGAAATTTAATTTTTCTCGTCTTATCTTTTTTTTCTCATTTTTTTTAGTTCGAACTATTATTTCTTTGTATTTGATTTATTATAAATATCAGCAACGTTTCCCTTGCAAATTGTAAGCTCAACTCTCAGCCGCCCGTACGGTTCTGTAGGACTGGATCGACTTTGAACATGTTTTTCGATCCTTTTTAAATAGTGACCTAACTGCCGAGTAATGAACGATCAATTCTCTTGGCAATTTCTGTTTGTGGGTTTTTTCGAGAAGTACAGTACCTATAAGTATCAATTTAGACAAAAAAATCTCAGATTTCTTTAAAACGCATGTGAGTCTTATTTACAGACAAAAATGAGATTTCTTTCCATCTCAGAATAGTCCGAAAAAAAATCACGTGACCGTATAAGTGAGAAATGAGATATACTTTGAAAGTCGTGAAAAGATAAGAAAATAACTTATTCATTACATCTGGGTATGTCAAATTGCACTCTGATAATAAAAATTTAGTTATTTTGTTTGAAAATTCATTAATTTAGCTATCTTTGATTTGTCTAAATTTAAATCAATTAAAATGAATTCTCTGGTTCATATAATATGATATAATATGAAATCATGAATATGAATCATATTTCAATTAAGTGTTATAGGATGAGTCTGAATATTCTTTATTTCTTATTTTTTCAAGGTAGTTACTTATTTATAACAAAAAATGTCGAGGAGTAAATAAGATAAATTATTTTTTCAAAATATTTTTAAGTATTCCACAAACTGGCGCGTGTGGCATAATCGGCAATGGGAAACTGCTGATGCTGGTTTTTTTGTTACATGTACCAAGAATGTCCCCAATGAATCAAAACACGCCCCAGAATGGTAAACAAAAAATTAAGGAAGTGGTCGCCGCTGTAAAAACTGATTTCTGACACTATGAAATGTATATCTTTAATCGAGGAAGAACGAGCATTTTGAGTCGGCGAATTAACCCGAATACATTCGGTTTTTGAAAACGACTTATCTGATTAAGTTTTAAGACAGCTCAAACTGAGCAAAAGTATCTAGTGAATAATAACATAAGAAAGGATTGGTCCGAATCAGATCATTTTTTGATTTTTTCTGAGATTACTTAAAGTATTTAATTATCAGTTTTTGTTAAAAAATGGGAAACAATGTTCTGATTTGGACCATTTTTTGTGAATTTATTCTTCTCTAAATATTTGTGCTCAGTTTGAGCTGTCTAAAAATTTAATCAGATATGTCGTTTTCAAAAGCCGAATTAATTCGGATTAATTCGCTGCCTTTGACTCAGAATGATCGTTTTTCCTCGATTAAAGATATGCTCACAAATTTTGAGCCATAGTCTTAATATAATATAGACGGCTCGAGTACAAAACGTCTAGCACATCTCATCAACCATGGGTACTACACCAAGGGGGGG
>SCLH01000396.1:314630-359655 GCA_004367855.1 Oikopleura vanhoeffeni | reverse complement strand
AATTTCATTTTTAAGCAATTTTTGTAGACAGTACACTTTGAAGGATTTTTTCGGATCTGACTATCCATAAAATCAGTAGTTTTAAATTCATAAGACGTCAAGTTTGGCAACTAGAAGACTTCACAGACGGAGAATGAAAAGTCAATTTTCCAACTAACTTTAGATCCGATCACTTAAATTATTAAAGCTAAAAAAGAAGCTATCATAGAGCGTTAATCCGGTCGAGCTGATTTGTCTGAGTAAATTTTTTTGTTACTTAATATATTATTTTTCAAACCAGATCAGCTGGAAAAAACTTGGCCGGATTTGACTTTTGAATATTTTTTGGATCTGTGAGAAAAATTACTCCACATTTTTATCTTTTTAGTTCCTCAGTTGCCGAACCCGACGTTGTGATTTTTTGGTCGAATTAATCTTGTCAAAAATTTGAAGAAACCTGAAAAATTAAACATTTCTCCCTGGAAAATAATCTCCAAAAAAATTGGAACTGACTAGGTTTCGATTTTCGTCAATTATACGCTATTTAAGAAATCTTCCAAGATTAACCGAATCTGAACTCCGTGGAACTTTCGTGTTTTGTAACTTTCAGGGTCTAAGTGACGCAATTTGAATCTCATTTAAATATATATCATCTATAAATTACCAGTTTAAGTTAATGAAATTTGCAAAACATTAGCTTAACTTTGACAAAATAAGTTCAAACTGCTCAAATAAAAATTGTCTTAATTAATATCGTGAACTAACAAATAAAGGTTTCAAATTAATGTGGTTTAATTAATGAGTTTGTAAATTGATCTGTTTAATTTTTATTGTTAAATAGCAGAAATTTTATGAAAAACTGTTTGTTATGTTTAAAAAAAATTTTGTAACTTTGTTCTGTAAAATTTTTTTTTGTTTAAACTTTTTTGTTTGATAATTCTATAACTTGGTATTAAGAATTTTTTTTATAGAATGTTTTGTCAAAAATTTTATGTGAAAAAATGTGGAGTTCGAAATTATTTGTTGAAAAATATTTTGCGAAAAATTTGGAGTTAAAAATATTTTTGTTAAAAAATATTTTGGGAAAAATTTTGAGTTGAAAATATTGCTGTTAAAAAAATTTTTGTCGAATTTGTTTTAAGACATGTTTTGTGATAATTTTTTGAAAATACTGAGTCCCCAACTCAATCTAATTTCAAATTTTATACTTATAATTAACCAGTAGAGTTCATAATAATCTCAAAAGATTGGCTTTACTATGACAAAATCAAGTTGCTCAAATAAAAGTGGTCTAATTAAATCGTTATATAGCAAATTAGTGGTTGCAAATTATTGTGGTTTGATTGACCATGAAATTTAATTCTAAAAATATTTTATTAACCATTCATTGGCAATGACGGTGGTCTAAGTGCTGATGTAGTCAAAGGATTCGGAAATTTCTGCGCGAAAAAATATTTCGATAATATAAACGATTGTCTATCAAAATATCAAAGGTAAAAAAAATATGAATAATTATTTCTTTATTTAACCCGTGTGAGCACAGAAAAAAAAGTTCCGCCAAGGCACCGACACCTATATATAGGTGACTGTTCAACCGCGTATTACAGAAAGCCCAAGGTAGTTAGAGTTTCATTTTTTTTTGCATAAGGAAGTTCAAACGATATATTTTTGCATCCGACATTTGATATTNAATTGACGCAATAGGTCGCATTTAATTTTTTTAGAGGTAAAAGATTGGAAAAAAATCTCAAAAAATCAACCCCCCGTAAAATTTGAACAAAATTTCCAAAAAAAAAATAAGTCACTTTTTTGAAATCCTTGCAAAATTCTTTATAATGTATTCGAAGGAGACAATTCTACGATGGTTTTTTTTGCATATTTTAGATGATTTTAAATATGCAGTCACCTATATATAGGTGTTGTGCTCACACGGGTTAAATGATTTTATTCATGTCACCAAAAAAATAAAATATTGAAGCGTGAAATTTAAAAAAAATTTGTTAGAAATTTAAAATATCTTTGGGGATAATTCTGTAAATTTTTATTTTGACAACAAAAAAAAATATAAATAATAAACAAATTAACACAAAAAATTTGAACTTTTAAAAATAAATTATGTAAAATAAATTTTATATAATTTTTATAAAATAATCACAAAATTATGAAAAATGTTTAAAAATTATTTCGAATTTTATAAAATGCATTTATTTTGGAGATTTTGAATTACTATTTTGAAATTATTTATCAAATTTGTAATCAGTCTAGTCCGCAAATTATTTAAAAATTGAAATGTGATGTAAAATGGTAAAGGCTACTAATCGTATGGCTCTTCTCGATTGATTCATGCGTGAGTTACGCTAGTCTCTGGCAAGTAAAGCTAAAAAGACAAGTTTTTTGCGTGACTAATTGCGTCGCTCACTTAATTGCATCGCTAAAACCACTCCACTCCAAAATTAACAAATTTCAGTCTGGAAATGTCTAGAAATGTCTGAAAATGAAATAGCCAAATATAACTAATAAAAACTTTGTTCATTATTTACCTCGCCTTTTACGATCGTGGTTATCATTTTGCAACAAAAAGAGTATATACTATAACTAGCAAAAAATTATTTTTAGATTGAGCGTGCCAATTATGAGTCACAAAATTTTTGACGCAAGTTGTGACCCTTTTTAATATTATGATCACATGCCTGATCAACTAGCAAAATCAGTTACATGCGCATATTTGAAGACATCACATATTTATATTAACTAATGAAGATAACCTATTTATTTTGAGTATAATTTTATACCTTCAATGAAGGTCCTTCATATTGTTTTCATATAAATCATTTATAAAAAGCATATTTATGTTAACAATTCAATATTAAGTATTCATGTTAACCATAAATTTATCATATTTTTTGATTATTTATTAAAGTTATATTTATCAGCCACTGAATTTAAATCAACCGTTAATTTTCAGCTCTGGATTTGACTGACAAAAAGGTCAGATACAAATTTTTAAATGTACGAAATTCTGTATGTACCCATTCTTAGTTTATTTCCAACAGAAAATAAATAAACTAATAAAACTGTAATGATTGAATAGATAACTGAAAACCGGTGTCTGTTAAATTTCTATAACGTTATTTCCTATTATTTGATAATTTTGGATTTTTTTAATTTTTTAAAGAAATTACCAAAAATTTCTAGATTTTTCCCGTAAGTCTGAATTGCCAATACAAATGAATGTTAATTTACTGACTGTCATAGAATAACCTCTTTATATCAATTAAGGGGGCTCCTGGTCCTTTTTTACTAGTTTTCAAGACATGTTTTTTTAATTTCGCGTTTTTTTAAAAGCAAACTCATCGATAACATTTTTAGATAGCTCAAACTGAGCACAAATATCTTGTGAAAAATAAAATAAAAAAATCAGTTCAATCGGATCAATATTTTTCATTTTTTTCTTAGGCATATACTAAAATTGTTAAATTACATTATATTCTTAAAAAAATTGTACAACTTGTCGTATCGGACTATTTTTCAAAATGTCCAATTTCACCTAATATTTTGCTCTTGTCTAAGCTATCTAATGATCAATCCAATGAGTCACTTGCAACACTGAATTAAAATAAAAAATTTTTGGCTAAAAATCTAGGTAAAAAAGGACCAGGAGCCCCCGTAATCGATATCATAGTCTATGATTTTTGTTCCCAGGCTGTTCTGAATAATTTATAACACCCGAAAAAAGTTATCTGCATATTCTGATAAATTTATTTATGATTTATATTATCGGATATTTCGCTCAAATTTTTGAGTAATTCAAGATCACTGAAATAATATTTGGCGGGATATAAATGCCCGTTTCGATGTACAATTTTGAGGAATTTATTGTAGTCTGAACCAAAGTAAGTTTTAAAAAAAAATTGCAGGGACAAATGTTTGTAAATTTTTGAAAATTAAAACCTTATTCTTCAATAAAAATTATTTACAGAGTGTTTCGCTCAAATCCGTCAGATAAAACATTGTGCCAATTATTTGAAACTTCAAGAAACTGCAGAGACGAACTTATAGACAAAACATGCTCGTTACCAGGAAAAAATCTCAAAAATGATTTAACATATAATTTGACAAAAAATTAATATAAATATTTTGAAATATCAATAATTTTAACGATACCTTATGAGCCATAAGTTATGGCTGATTTAATTTCCGAGAAGATTAATATTTTCGACATTATTTTTATCCACGGCGTCATTTGACATGACTCATGTCAGATCCCTCAACCGAGACCTGGACCGCTGTGTTTTGAAACACAAAAAATAAATATTCTATTGGGATGATTATAAGGACCAGCATAAAACCAGAACAGTAACCAGAAAAGAAATATGGTCATATTTTTAAATTCAACAATAATATTGAAAACTAGTCCGAAAGTAAAAACTGAAATTTGTCTGAAATAAATTTTAATTTTCGAAAAGAAAAAATTTATTTGAATTGGACGAAAATGAGAAGTTTATACGAAAAATGGAACCCGTTTTGCTTCAAACCAAAACCATTAGAAGACATATGGCGGAATATCACAGATCTTGACTCAAGCAGTTCACAAATGCAAAAAGGAAAAGATTTTTAATTAAAAATAAAGAATTTATTTTACACCATATTTTTATAAAAAAAATATGAGAAACATGCCAAAGAGGATGCAGTATCCTTGAAACTCGCCAGCAGAATTTTTTTGAAGATTGGCCTCGGTGGATTTTGACAGATACGGATATGGGCTCTTGATGAAAAACTTTTTACTGGGTTTATATATTCTTCTCAATATACCATCAAAGTAATGTTTCATAATCCAGGCAACTTTTGTAACTTCATAATTTTCGAATTATTGCTTTTTAAGAAAATTTTGAGTTCCAATTAAACTTTTCGAATTCGACAAATTATGAGAAATTTTTGACAAAAGTTCCGAACATTATTTAAAGATGCCTTATCTTTTGTTCAAACTTTTTTTCAATTTTTTTTTCAAATAAACGAAAAACACTTTTCACAATCGCCACTTAAACTTTTCGCGTAGGTAACGAAATATTTTTTATATGCTATTTGAAAAATCATATGACATGGTTTTGTGATTTTTGGTCAAAAATAATTGGAAATATTTTGAAATTTTTTCTCATTTCTAGTTCAACAATTTTCAAACTTATTTTTCTGGAATAATTAGCTGAAATTATTGTGAATGGTCACTTTAACTTTATTCAAATATGTCCTCGTTTTGTTTCTTCGCTCTTGTTTATACTCTAAATCCAATTTTTTAAAACGAAACTACGATTTGGAAGAAATCCATCAAAGCCCTTTTTTATCTAATTTTAGCACACCAAAACTTGCCAAATTGGTAAGCCGACGCAAAATTAAATTAAAATCATGAAAAAAATATTTCTTTAAATGTGCTAAAATTTCGTTTTTTCGGCATATTAAGAAATGTTTTCTGTGGATAACACCTAGCAAATTCTAGAACACCTAATCAAAAAATTTTCAAAATCTTATCTCCTCCCCAGAGCTCGCATTACGCATTTCACTCAAACTTGGTATGAATGAACCACGGAAAAACACCCTTATGGTTGTAATATGATTCGAAGGCGTTTTTTTAATGTTTTCAACTAGGTTTTTTCGTAGAACTGCGAACAACCGTCTAATTTCAAGATTTCGCCTACTTCAAATCTAATCTCCTCCTAGGTTACATTTCAGAATGCCAGTTTTATAAATTTGAGGAAGAAAAAGATGAAGAAGAAAATATCGTTTTGTTATAGGATGGAGCAGAATTTTTAAAAATTTTCTGTGAATTCTAGAGAAGAATCGCATTTTAGTAAACTGCCGAAGGTTGAAAACTCGAAAAATAAAAGTCGTCATGTCGTCGGAATCAGTCGAAAAAGTAACATTCAAAATTGAAAGCTTTGGGTGATGCGCGGAGAGAAAGAAAATCTGCTTACAGCTTTTTTTGATATTTTGAGTTTCTGGTCGAAAAAAGCAATTTTCGTACTATTTTACACCCCACAAAAGTATCCTAAAAGATCTTGCGACCGCTACCCCCTTAAATGACCTTAAGGTCCAACGCAGAGAATTATTCAACTGAATTTTCAGTGCTATATGTCCAACAAAGTTGTGTTAAGAAAATCGAGCAGATCGATGTCCGATCACGTCGAGCTCCGAGCAACCCGAGTCCGCGATCGATATGACTTTTCAAATCGGTGCTTTCCGATCGATCACCATTTTTCCAAAAACTCGGGGGTCCGATTCCCGATCCGATATTTGGAAAAGAAATTTTGAGGCCCGAACTTTCCGATGCCGATCCTTGGAAAATCAGCTGCGGGATGCCCTTGGCCCTGGCAGGAAAGGGCGCTTTTTGTGCCATTATGTGTGAGGGCTTTCTCTGGAGCCTGACAAAAAAAATGATTTTTATAAAAAATGTAGTTGAAAATTGAAGGAGAAAATGCGTATGTGAGTGTTTTTTTTAGGAGGGCTTTTTTAAAAGCGTAGGTGTAGGCGTAGGTTGGGATTTATTAGATTACTGTTAAAAGTTTAAAATGGACCGTTGAAGAGTTGTTCTTTCAAGATGGCAAAAGTTTTTGGGCGATAATCAGCTCTGCTAGTTTAGGCCAAAAAAAATAGCTTCCGCGTTAAACTGTCAAAAATCTGCGGAACACCACAACCCTTAAATGGGGTTCATATAGGCCAAAATAGAACTTTTTGAATTGCTTATTTTCTCGGCATAGACATTGGAAGTGAATTCTAAAACATTCTGATTAGTTAGTCGTAAATCTCTGGGAAGACGTTATTCTTTAAATTATATTTTTAAAGATAGCCATGTTGAACCAAACCGGATAAATGAGGTTAACCAGGAACAAAAAAATCTAGTCAATTTGGATCACATTAAAAAGAACACATAGGCTGCTATAGAACCCCCTTAAGGTGCCTCCGGTTTGCATGTTGGAGCAATTTGCTCTCTTTTTCATTTTTTTCTTCATTGATGAAAACTTTTTGCCTACTCTCAATTTTTTCTAATAAAAATTAAAAAGTTTTGTCACACTATAGAGTTGCCACTTTAGTCACTTGGTTTAATCGATTTTTTTCAGATCGATTATTTTAACTTTATATAATTCGTCTTGTGACAAAAACATTCTATAAACGCGCGTTTGCTACTTTAGAGGTTCTAAAATTAAGTAAAATTCATTTTTTTTCTTTTTTATTATTTAGAAGCTGTTTTTAAAAAAATGGTCGTCGACCACCATCGAAAAATGATATAATTTTAAATTTATATGATTTCTACGTCAAAATCGAAAAATTAAAATTCCTTAAAAAAGACGAAAAAAAACCGAAAATTTAAAATGCACATTTCGAAAGAAATATTTATTCTTTCATGAGTTTAATTTATTTAAATTTTTCACGTTGATTGGTATGGTTGTGCTTACCAATTAGGCAAGTTCTCGATGAATATTTTTTGTTTTATTTTTATTAAAGAGTGCTTAAGTATTATTCTTGGCCAAACCTGTATTTTTCATTTTCAAAAAATGTATGATTACAGAGTTTATAAACAAGAGAGCGAAGAGAGAAGAAGAAACCAAAACGTAGACATGTTTTTTAATATAGTAGTGAAAGTAGCATCCCTGATATTTTCAGCTAAGGATGGGCCAGAAAAATTTTTGAACCAGAAATGAGGAAAATCTTCAAAATATTTCCAAAAAGTTTCGGACCAAAAATCTCCAAAAAAGTGTCATATGGATTTTATTCAATAATAGCATATATAAAAAAATATGTGGGTCACCTACGCGGAAAAGTTTTTTTTTTTAAAGTAGTAGCCATTATGAAGACCTTTTTTTTTTGTTTTGAATTTTTGAAAACAATAATGACCAAAAAATATTTGAACACAAAAAATAAAGGCATTTTTTTGATATGTTCCGGAAACTTTTTTAGAAATTTCTCATATGGGTGGTTTTGTTGAATTCGCGAAAAGTTTAATTCGCACTCAAAATTTTTTTTTAACCCGTGTTGAGCACAAACACCTATATATAGGTGACTGCTATTGGTAAAATCATCTTAAAAAATATGCATAAAAAAAAAAAACCATCGCTTTAGAATTGTCTCTTCGAATACATTATAAAGAAATTTTGCAAAGGATTTTCAAAAAAATGACTTATTCTGTTTTTTGGAAATTTTGTTCAAATTGTTACGACGGGTGCATTTTTGGTTGAGATTTTTCCATCTTTACCTTCTAAAAAATATTAAATGGCGACTATTGCGTCATTTAAATTTGTAAATAGCCAAGTTTTTTAGGAAATGTTTTTGTCATCGGTTGACAAGCTAAACCAAGATTATTGTTCATACAGGACAAGAATTTTTTTTCAAAAAGGTTTCAAATTTTCAATTTTAGTATTTCCACGGGAAATATTGTGTTATTATTACAAAAATTAATCGAGAATTTAATATTGTCCACAGAGTACATTTGATTAGTATACTCGACCAGAAATAATAATCAGAAGTGTACTTCATTGCCTTTTTTAGGAATATACATTTTTATGCAAAATTTGTAGATTTTTTCATCAAATTTTTATAACTATTTAGAAATAAATTTTCTGATTGATTATATTAAATAAATCGAAAAAACATGACATAGGTCAGATCATTGTGCACCATTCCAATTACCAAAATAATGTCTGTGAACACCATGTGAGCTTGTTTTATCACCTGATATGCTTGTTACCTTGCTCTTATCAGATAAATTTTCTAGAACTTAAAAAATCAAAATTCTAGAATATTTCAAATGTCGGATTGCAAAATATAGGTCGGTTGAAACTTCCTTATGCAAAAAAAAATTGAAAACTTCTAACTACCCTTTTTGGCTTTCTGTAATAGGCGGTTTGAACAGTCACCTATATTATTAGGTGTCGGTGCCTTGGCGGAGTTTTTTTTTCTAGTGCCTCACACGGGTTAACAAGCAATAAATTCGAAATTCTGTATGTTACAAAAAAGTTGCCCTGGATTATGGAAACATCATTTTGATGGTATATTGAGAGAATTATAATATAAACCCAGTAAAGAGTTTTCATTCAAGGAGCCCATATCCGCGGATATCCGTATCTGTCAAAATGCACCGAGGCCCTTAAGCTAGCTTATATTTAATAAAAGTCATTCAAAATTAAAAAAAATTGTTATTTTTTGAACAGTGTCGGGTTTTATTCCATAATCATTTAAAGTGAGAGAAATTAAATGAGTTTTTAAAATATGAGGAAAACTTTTTTTTGGGGGGAGAGCAGATTGTCCCTAAGTAGGCGAAATATTTTTCAGTTTTTAGCAACCGTAAGAAGAATTCGAGCCTCCAGCCGGGCGCACAAGTGGCTAATCTTTGTAGAGAATTTTTTCTGGTTCCATTTTAAGATTAGAATTTTTGTTCTTCAAAAATTCTCAAACCAAAATTTGAATTTTTTCGCCTGTCAATTTTCGTGATTTTACAGGTTTAGTCTGGAATGCAGTTCTTAGCGAAAGCCGTATGACGTGCTAAAAGGCTGATTTTTGGCCAGGGAAAAATTAAGCGTTCTTTTTCGGTTAGCCTTGTTTTTGATTTGGAGGGGTCGCGGGCGACCAAATATTTGACCTCTAATGAACCGGTCAACAATTTCAGGTCAATGCTCAAGTTTCATCGTCGTTATAGACTTTGAAGGGTTGAACTTTTCGGAATGAACGTATTATCTGGGATTGTTGACCAGTTTTTGCTCTTCTTCAAGCGACCTTTCAGTACATTATTCACCCATAGTTGATTAATACGTTCATCAGAAAGTCGACCCTGTTCAATTCTTTTTGAGGATACTTGCAAGTTCTCTACGATGAAACTTGAGATGAACTTTGAACTTTTTGCACCGGGCATTAGAGGTCAAATATTGGGTCGCCAAACCCTCAATCAAAAATAACGGGCCACAACCGAAAAAAAGAAAAACGCGGAATTGTTAACTGCCAAAATCAGCCTTCTAGCACCTTTCATTACCCGGCTTCGCTAGAACTGCATTCCAGACGTCCTTGTAAAAATCACGAAAAATTGAACCGAAAAAAATCAATTTTTTTTTTGAAAAAAAATTTTGAAAGAACAAAAAATTTCTGAGTCTTTAAAATGACCCAAAAAAAACTTCTCTACAAGATAGCTTAAACACATTTTAAAAACGATTTTTTTTATTTTGAAATTCCTTATTTCAAATCGTCCTTAATTAGATGACATCATATGAAAAAAGAATTTATCTCAAAAAAACTCTCAAGAAGAAACCTGAATCGGCACTGCTCTCAATTAAAATTTACAAACTTTTAGTATGAACCCAAACATATAATATTTAGGACTTGTTGTTTTTCCCAAAGATATTCCATATGCTATGATGATCAAATTTTTTCATTAGCTGTTTCTCCAATTGATTTATTTGATGTTCATGACCGTAAAATATTTATGGCAAAACTGTCACTAATTCTGGATAATGTTTTTGGCTCGAACAAGCATTCTTTATGTATGTTAGTTTAAAAAAACAGCTAATCAAAGTGGAGGCGCCCTTCCTTATTTGAAATTTTAAAATTTTTTTCGACCCAAAAAAATAAACTTTTCAAAATAAAAACTGGTTTTTAAAATATTTTTGAAAATTTTTGGTACGTGACAGCGTGAAAAACTGCATTTGATGAATTATCGTGATAACTCGGTACTAAGCTCACATCAGTCAGGAACGAAGACATGGTTCTTTATCAAGGTATTCCTTCGTCTCACGACAACAAAAAACTTTCCGAAATTTATTTATAAAAAATTTATGTTGTATTTTTAAAATTTTTTATTTAAAAAAGTTTTAAACAACCAACTTTTATACTCGATGCGGCGAATTTTGCTTATTTTAAAACTCAAATTCGGTATTTCTAAAAATTTTTTTTTGAATTTATTTATATTTTTAATTAAGTTTCTTGAGTTACTGCAGTGCATTGATGTTTGAACAAATGGTAATTTTTTCTGTAAAAATGTTTATATTAATCATATTTAAGGAACAAATATTTCTCAGGGATTGCCGCCTAAAATTTTTATGAGTCCGCTTGTGAGAGGATGGATAATTTTGAAGGTAAGCTTTTATATTAGTTTTGAGATATTGTTTGTAGCAAGGAATATGAGTAAAACCAGATTAATAAAAATCACAACCAGCCAAAGAAGGTCGGCCGAAACAAATTTGTTTTTTCGAATTCATCAAAAAAAACTTTTAAAAATAAGTGTATACTAAATTATTATTTCAGACTGAATTAAAATTTTCTTCAAACATTTAAAATTTTTCAATTTCCGATTTGAGCACTATTAATTTTTGAGATATATGAAAATAAAATTAATCGGGCATGAACTTTTATTGATGACCAGTAAGATCTTTGTTTTTTTAAAGAAAATCTAATAAAAATTTTTATACTTTAAAAATGGCCTGAATATTCAAAGGATAATTGGCGCCTATACACGCCCGAAATTGTTATTGGGATTTTTTTGCCACAAACAAATTGTTTTACCAATTGAGTGCCAAATGGGGCCCACTAATTCAGGTCGGTCCGATCAAATGTTGTGAATTTCATCGCATAGTTTTAGGAAAATGATAATTCGCCAGCGACCTTCCAATCGGTTGGACATACGGAAACCAAATAGATCGAAATTTGTAATTTCCAACTGACATTTATTTTGTGTGTAGCCACTCTACACCTTTGAGAGTGCCAAAATAAACATAATAAAATAATTTAATTTATACTACCAGTATTAGTTATAGTATTAGTACTATAGTAGAAGAAGGTCGAAAAAAACTACTAATTTTAAAAAAATTTGGACTTTAAAAAAAAGTCAAAAAAAAAAAATCTATGACAAATAAAAAAAATCTATTTTAAAAAACGTTTAAAGTGGCTTTGATAGGCTATTTTTCATTGGCTTATATGATTTTTTTACTCATAGATTTCAATTTAAAGAACAAGAAAAAGGCAGGCGAAAATTTTGGCAAATGTTGTATATTTTTTTTTAAATTTTTACACGAATTCAAAAAAACAAAAAATGGAAAAGTCGAGGCTTTTAAAAAAATTTTCAAAAAAATAGAAGAAATAAAAATTTGATTCTCATGGCGCTATTTAAAATTTTTTTATTTTCGGTTCATCTAACGATAATAAGCGCGTAACAAATTAACTAACTTAAAAATTTTCGCAGGTTATATATGACTGCAATCTGCCAGTTTTATGGAAATCCCTTAAAAATAAGTAACCAATATTTAGGGTCAGTCCTAACTATACGAGGCCATATTTCGTGACTGCAATTACGAAACACAGACTAAGGGGAAACCGTTTTTTAAACATTCTAGAAAGATATTACAACAGGTGGGAGGGAAATCCCAATCAGATTAAGGCCATTTCCACTGGACCATAATATTAAAATATATTATTATTAGCGTAAAACGAAACTTATATTTTTGAAACTTCAAAATTGATGTTTTGCTCTACAAAAAAAAGTGTGGATTGTTTTTGTTTGTTTAAAGTATTAGGCGGACTACTATTTAAATTTGTCATTCAATCTAAGTTAACTGACCCGAATCCCAATAGGCAATTGGTCAGCATATTTAGGAGAAGGATTCTATCAAAATTCGAAAAAAAAAAAAAAAGGAAAAAAAATAGGTCAGATGTGATTTATGACGTTCAAAATCTTTTATGATTATGAAAGTTTTATGATTCATTAAGTTATTGAAAGTTTCTTTTCGAAATGATTCCTTCATTATTTTCCTTCACAGATTTTTCCTTTTGAACCTTTTTCATTTTGTAGCACTGATAAAGGTTTTTTTCAACCGAGGGAAGGGAATCTCTTTCATTATTTTTTCAAAAATACACCTTATTTATTTTGTGGCCTAAAATACAAGACGGAAGTAGGCTGTCATGCCTTTAAAGAATCACAATGACAGTTCATTTAAAACATGAAAAATAAACGGTTTTAATTCAAGAATAAAATTCCCGATTTTTTTTAGGAAATTTGGAAAAAAAAGTCTTAGCCCAACTCTATTTCTAGGAAAATTTGCGTTTATGAAGACCTGGGAAATGAAATTTCGAAAAAAAAAAAAACGTCGTCTGATAATCAGACTTCTGATTTTCAACGAAAGTTACCATTATTTAAAGTGAGCATTTTACTTATCAAAAATCTGCTTAACCGATTCAGCGTTCAAATTCGATTTATAGATTGAACTTTTGGGTCAAAACAAAAATTTCCAGAATTCATTCCCGAATTATTTTTGATTACATGCATCGTTTTCGACGGGTTCATATATTTCAATTAAAAATGTTCATATTTTTGGTTTGAAATACAGTTTTTAAGTGATTTGTTGAAACAAAAGAACGAAAACAATAAAATTTTGAAAAAAATTTCTAATTTTTTTATAAATTTTTTTGACCCAAAATTTCAAAGTGATACCATAATTCTTCTGTTGTCTACTTTAGTCCACAATGAAAATTAATGTTACATTAAATTAACTAAAAAACGTGCTCAAAAAATTACCGTCGGGCGAAGAACCCGTACGTTAAAGTAAGTTAGGTAGAAGTTTTGTATAAGGTATTTTTTGCTACTTATGTTATTTCTTTCTACTACTGTATATTCAATTTTATTTAATTTTCTGAAAAATAATTTCAGTTGCACTTGAAGGGGGGTGGCCATTTCAAATAAGGCGTTTTATTTTTATCACGGATTTGGAAAATATTATTTTCGAATTTAATGATAATCTTAAAAAGTTTTTTGAAAGTTTCCCAATTACAGGGGGGAGGCCCGATATCGTCGAAAAAAACTACGCAATTTCACGATTTCTAGCTTAATAATTCGAGTGTGAATATCGCTGAATGTGCCGAATGTGCCAATGTCGCCAAATTTTTCGAAGATTTATATTTTAAACTATGTTGTGGACGTCATGAATGACGTCATTTTCATTATTGAATTTCCCAAATTTACTCTTTCCAATTTTTATATGAATGCGTTTGATAGAGTACTTAATTCTACGGATAATGGTGAAACACTTCATTTTAACCTACTAAAAACTCCTATAAAATAAAATAATCGGCATATGACGTCATTTTCACGGCCTACACGTCTTTTTAATTTTTTGAGGTTAAATTTTATTTTTGTTCTCATGTCGCTGAATGTGCCAATATTGCCGAATTTGCCTATATCGAAATTTTAACGCCTCGAATATATGTTGAGCCGAGAGTTATTATTTACATTCGCAATATTGTTTTCTGATTCTTTTAAAAACAAAATGAGAAACATACAAAGTGTCCGACATTGAGATTCTCATTGGTCAAAATTTGGACCAACTAGAATCGACTATAAAGTAATACCAAAAGATGCGCATTAAGCTGTTTTCTGGAAACCATATTATGAACTATAACTNCTGTTCTCATATCGCTGAATGTGCCAATATCGCCGAATTTGCCAATATCGCCGAAATTTTAACGCCTCGAATATATGTTGAGCCGAGTTATTATTTTCATTCGCAATGTTGTTTTCTGATTATTTTAAGAATAAAATGAGAAACATACAAAGTGTCCGACATTGAGATTCTCATTGGTCGAAATTTGGACCAACTAGAATCGACTATAAAGTAATACCAAAAGATGCGCATTAAGCTGTCTGGAAACCATATTATGAACTTTAACTTATACACTAACTAACCATTTATGGAAACCCCCTTTTCGAAGTTCTAATTGGTCGAAGAGTGAAATCCGGTGCTCTCATTGGTCAACAGGGGGTTTCCATAAATGGTTAGTTGGTGTAGTCTATAAGTCTATTGTCACCACAAATGCTGCTAGAGCAAAATAAAAGAGCGAAAAATTTATCTTATAAAATTTTTTGTATTTTTGCTGATTTTGACGTAAATTGCTCTCACGCTTCCAAATTTGCTTATTATCATTATTTTTNAAACATACAAAGTGTCCGACATTGAGATTCTCATTGGTCAAAATTTGGACCAACTAGAATCGACTATAAAGTAATACCAAAAGATGCGCATTAAGTTGTTTTCTGGAAACCATATTATTAACTATAACTTATAGTCTATAAGTATATTGTCACCACAGATGCTGCTAGAGCGAAAATAAAAGAGCGAAAAATTTATCTCATAAATTTTTTTAGTATTTTTGCTGATTTTGACGTAAATTCCTCTCGCGCTTCCAAATTTGCTTATTATCATTATTTTTCATTGAAATTGTACATTTATAGGGAAATTCTCATTGGTCGAAATTTGCACCAATCAGAATCGACTATTTTGCAAAACTATCTGAATCGTTAATTTTTGCTGATTCCAAATATATATTTTTTTATATGCTTTCTATTAAGAAATGTCCTTTTTTGACTTTAAAAGCTGTCAAACACCTTAAAAATTGATTGATTTAGCTTGAAAAGTCTCTAGCGCCGCGAATAGACGATGGGTCGTGAGATATAATTTGTATTCACTATAACTTTGATCGAAATGATGTATTCNGAGATATTTTTGAAAAATTTTTGGGGAAATGCATTGAATTACGTGATAACTCGTACTAAAGCTCAGCAGTAGTCAGAACGAGACATTTCTATTATCAATGTATTCTGTCTTCACGAAACAAAAAACTTTCCGAAATTTTCTATAAAGTTTATTGTATTTTAAAATTTTTTAAAAAGTTTTAAACAACAACTTTTATACTCGATGGGCGAATTTTTGCTTTATTTTAAAACTCAAATTCGGTATTCTAAAATTTGATTATTTATATTTTTAATTAAGTTTCTTGAGTGCATTGAGTTGAACAAATGGTAATTTTTCGGTAAAATGTTTATTAATCATATTTTAAGGACAATAATTTCTCATGGATTGCGCTGAAATTCTTATGAGTTGCGCTGGTTGAAGACTGGATATTTGAAGTAGCTTTTACTATTAGTTGAGATATTGTAGCAGGAAATGATACAACCAGATAAAATCACAACAGCCAAAGAGTTCGGCGAAACAAATTTGTTTTTTGAATTCATCAAAAAACTTTAAAATAAGTTATACTAAAATTATATCTGCAGACTGATAAAATTTTCAGACATAAAGATTGTTCATTTCCCGATTTGAAGCATATATTTTTTTTGATACTGAAATCAAATTAATCGGGCCATGAACTTTTTATGATGACCAGTAAGATCTTTGTTTAAATGAAAAATCTATAAAATTTTTTATACATTTAAAATGGCCTGAATATCAAAGGAAATGGCGCTATAGCAACCCGAAATTGTATTGGGATTTCTTTTTTGCACAAACAACATTGTTTACCAATTGAGTGGCAAATGGCACTAATCAGTGGTCGATCAAATGTTTGGTGAATCTTCATCGATAGTTTTTAGAAATGATATTCGCGCGACCCTCCAATCGGTTTGACCTACGGAAACCAAATAGATCGAATTGTAATTCCAACTGATTACTTGTAGCCACCTACACCTTGAGATTGCAAAATAAGTCATAATAATAATAAAATCTTATACTACAGTATAAGTATAGTATTAGTACTATAGTAGAGGAATTCGAAAAAACCACTTAATTAAAAATTTTGGACTTAAAAAAGTCAAAAAAAAATCTATGACAAATAAAAAATCTATAAAAAACGTTAAAGTGGCTGAATGGCTAAATCCATTGGCCAATCCGATTTTTTTTACTCATAGATTCAATAAAGAACAAGAAAAAGGCAGCAATTTTCAAATATGTGTATATTTTTTTTTTGAACAATGTTTTTACGGGCATTCAAAAATGAAATTCGAGGCTTAAAACTTTTCAAGAAATAGATAAAAATATTCCTCAATCGGGCTATAAAATCTTTATTCGGTTCATGCTAACGATAAAAGCGTACAAATTAACTATACTTAAAATTTCGCAGGTTATACTTGACTGCAAATCTGCCGAGTTATGGAATCCTACAAATAAGTAACAGATATAAGGTCAGTCTAATATACGAGGCCTATTCGTGACTTCAATTTACGAAACACAGACTAAGGTGAAACCCTTTAACATCTAGAAAGATATAACGTGGAATCAAAATCAATTAAGGCATTCAGTGGACCATATAGTATTAAGATATATTATATTTAGTAAACGAAACTTATATTTTGAAACTTCATTTATATTTTGATGTTTTGGCTCTACAAAAGTGTGATTGTTTACAAGTATGTAAGGCCGTACATATTAAATTTGTATCAATCTAAAAGTTAACTGACCCGAATCCAATACGGCAGATTGGTGAGCATATTTAGCAGAAGGATCTACTCAAAAATTTCGGAAAAGAAGGAAAAAATACTAGGTCGATGATTTTATACGTTAAAAATCTTTTATGATTATGAGTTTATGATTCATAAATTTACTTGAAAGTTTATTTTCGAAATGATCCTTCATTATTTCCTTCAACGCATTTTTCCTTTTGACATTTTTCATTTGTGTAGCACTTGATAAACGTTTTTTCAACCGAGTAATCGGGAATTCTCTTTCAATGATTTTTTCAAATACAACTTATTTATTTGTGGCAAAATACAAGACGAAGTAGGCTGTCTGCCTTAAAAATCACAATGACAGTTTCATTATAACATGAATTCAAAACGGTTTAATTCAAGAATTAAATTTCCGATTTTTTTTAGAAATTTGGAAGTCTTAGCCCAACCTATTCTAGAAATTTGCGTTTTAGAAGCCTGAATGAACATTTCGAAATAAAAATCGCTGATAATCAGACGCTGATTTCAACGAAAGTACCCATTCATTTAAAGCTGAATCTTTACTTATCAAAAATCTGCTAACGATCAGCGTCAAACTTCGATTATAAGATTGAACATTTTTGGTCAAAAAATTTCCAGAATCAATTCCGACCTATTTTGGATTACATGCATCGTTTTTCGACGGGTCACTAATGATTCTTCAATTAAAAAATGTTCATAATTTTGGTGAAATACAGTTTTAAAGTGAATTTTGAAAGCACGAAAACAATAAAATTTTGAAAATTCCTAATTTTTTATAATTTTTTTGACAAAAATCAAGTGATTACCGATATAGATTCTTTGTGTCTACTTTAGTCACACATGCAAATTAATGTTACAATAAACTTAACCTAAAAAGTGCTCTAAAAAAAATTACGTCGAGAACCCGTAACGTTTAAAGTAAGTTGAGGTAGAAGTTTTGTACTAAGGATATTTTTTTGTACTTATCGTTATCCCTTTCTACTACTGGTTATCAATTTTATTTAATTTTTCTGAAAACTAATTTCAGTTGGCACTTAAGGGGTGCTATTTCGACAGATACGGATATCCCGCGGATATGGACTCTTGATGAAAACTTTTTAATGGTTTTAATATATTTCTCTCAATATACCATCAAAGTAATGCCTTCATAATCTGGCAATTTTTGTAACTACAGAAATTTTCGAATTAATTGCCTTTTAAGAAAATTTGAGTTCGAATTAAACTTTTTCGAATTCGACAAATTATGAGAATTTTTTGAAAAAAAGTTGCCGAACATTATCAAAAAAAATGCCTTATTTTTGTTACAAAATTTTTTTCATTATATGTTTCAATCAACGAATAAACACTCTTTTCAAAATGTGCCACTTCAACTTTTTTGCGTAGGTGACCACTAATCTTTTTCTATGCTATTTGAAAAATCATATGACAAACTTTTTTGGGGATTTTTGGTCCGCAACTAATTTGGAAATATTTTAAAAATTTTCCTCTTTTCTTGTTCAATTTTTTTAAACATAATTTTTTGAATCAATTGCTGAAAATATAAAGAATGGCTTACTTTAACTTAATTCGAAATATGTTCCTCGTTTTGTTCCTTCGCTTCTTGTTCATACTCTTAATCATAATTTATTTGAAATGAAACTACGGTTTGGTGAGAATTATCAAAGCCCTCTTACGAAGAACTAAAAAATTTTATTCACCGAGACTTGCTCAATTGGTACCGGACCTGTCGACCCATTTCAAACATGTTATTCATTAACTCACGAAAACAAATATTTCTTTCGATGTGCTAAAATTAGTTTTTTCTTTTCGTCTTTTTTTCAAAATTTAAATTTTCCGATTTCGACTTAAAATCGTATGAAATTCAAATAAAATAAATTTTCAAATGTCGACAGGACCGTTTTTTAGGCTTCTAATTAATAAAATTTTTTAAATTTTTGGCTGTAATTTCAGCCACCTTCAATACAAACGCGCGTTTTTTGCAGTGTTTTTTTCAAAGACAGATTTATAAATAAAAAAATAATCAATCTGAAAAAAATAAGATAAACAGTAAGCTGAAAATGCAACATTGTTGTTGAAAAGTTTTTATTCGAAAATTTCGAAGTTGCAAAAAAGTTTCCCTCAAGAGAAAAAAAAGGAACAAAGTGCAGAATCTGTCAAAATGCACCGACCCCTTTAAGCTTTCTGTCCTAAAAGCTGTCCAAGATACAATATCTCTGAAAAAAAACTTTCCTTCTAATACGATAATTTAAAAAATTTTAATTTGCCATTTAATTTTATTTTTTGAGTGACAAACTCATAATCAGAGGTTCTAATTAAACTGATTATTTGATCAAAATTAAAAAACCCCATGTTTATTATATTCTTTTTGTTATACAGGCTAATTCTTGTGATACAGGCTACATTTTGTTTAGGAAGTGTGGGTGCAGTAGTTATTTCACCATGGGCACAAATTCGGTATTTTCTCGAATACCTTTTTCTAGAACATTGACAGTTCCTGCGAAAAATATATAAATTAAAAATATGAAAAAAATATACAGCATGTAACGTTTTCCTTTCTTTTTCCAATTTGCAGTATCTTTGCTTCCGCCAATGAGAAAACGATCAATTTTGGTCGTTTAAGCCAATCAAAACGGTGGAAATCATAGATTTATTCAAATTGAAAAATAGAAGCAAAAACGTTACATGCTGTAATTAATAAGAGAAGTTTTGAAATTGAAAATCGCCAAAAAAAATTACCGAATGAATATTATAAAATGTTAAGGTTGTTAATAAATTTGCCCGTTGAACAATATTTCAATTTTAGAATTATTATTGATTATTATTTTGATTATTAAATAATATTATCGCAGAAAAACGACGAAGAAATTTCACATGTGGTTCTATTAACGATGTTTTGAGTTTTAAAATACTTTTTTTCCTCGCAAAATCTTCAACAATTTCATCCACAATCCCCTAAATCTTGAAATGATAAATAAATCAAAACGTTTGATAAAAATGATGTTTAATAATTTAAATTTGAAGCAGTATGTTAAAGTCCTTCTTAAATGATTTATTGAAACTGCGGGACAATTTTTAATTATGGATTAGAAATAATAATTTTCTTCAAAATCAGACAGCAGAACCCTTGTAGGGAAATTTTGATGTGGTGTGCTCATAAAATCAGGTAAAACTCTCATATTGAATTTCTTATGATTTTCACCCATCCGAGATATAATAAAATTAAAATTCAGTTGTGTATGATACAGTTTAATTCTTTTAGCACTTATATCCATTACGTAATGGATTAAGTAATAGGACCTTTTACTATCCGGGTGCAAAAGAAGAACTTTATTTATTCTCAGAAAAAGGGCCTATCACAATCTTTCTCTTCGGTTTTCAATCAACAATTACGTGATCTAACTTGTCCTCATTCCAATTTCTAGAGGGTTTAACATTTTTTGGAGGCGAAATTAGCTGGAACCGCATCAGAAATTAGTAATTTAGCGAACATACATGTACGTGTTTTATGTGAAAATATTAAGATTTTCATTCAAACCGGAGCTCAATCCCTAGAAAATTCTAGAAATATCAAAAAAATTAATTTTTCCTGGAATTATAGCCGATGTCATGGACATGTCCATGACTACACAATCGGCGATGTACTATAACGGTATAGTCCTAATACCCCTTTCACACTTTGGTTAAGAATCCCGGCCCTGTGTGGTAACGTAGACTCACGTTACGTAGTGCAAAATGGTATGTGAGTGAGCTCAGTTTCGGCCAGCTAGTTTACCACACAAGGCCAGGATCTAACCAAAGTGGTGTCAGGGGATACGAAGATTGATACGTTTGGCGTTTCAAAACGGTGACGTCATAATTTTCGAAATAAGGTCGTTTTGGTATTTATGGGGTCTTATTTATTAAAGAAAATAAACTGCTTAATCTGTAACAGCCTCGTAATTTTAAAATGAAAATTCCAAATCTAAGATGCCCCAAAATTTGACAGAATAAATGAAAATTATGACGTCACGTTGAAATTAAACGTCAAAGTTTCAATCTTCATATCTTTTTCACAAACAAGTGAATCGGTGAAATATGAAGGGTGATCTCTATAGCGCGTGTTGATCTCACTAATGTCGAATCTTGCGCCGCGGCGCGCCGCCTTATGGCCTGGAGGATTGATTCAGCTGCTATTACGCAACAATAAACTTTGACGCTCCAATATCAAGCACCCTTGCCTATTATTATATCCCCAAGAGATAACTACAGACAAATTTTTGGATTCGAACACGCGCTATAGAGATCACCATTCATTTTAAGACTCACTTTGGTGGGATAAGGATATACCGATTTACAATTTTTAATATATACTACAATCCGAGTATTCTAAGATAAGGATCCCCTGTTTCCTTGGTTCGCGTTTCGTGGTTAGAATTTTTTTCGGAAAGCTCTTTATTGGTCAAAACACTGAAATCCGGGTAACTTCATTGTTCCGACAAGCAGGTCAAAACACGAATTTCGAACCCGGACAGGAACAGGGGATCCCTATCGTATATATAAACTACAGCCGAGGGCGCAAACCTGAAGTGGATGTGGGAAAAGTAAGCGTTACAATTGAAAGAATTATCGCTGAAATCAGATATAAGGAGCCCAGGATAGGCTGTTCATGACAAAATCGAACCACGAAAATTTAATTTGGGACTTATTCTTTTTGGTCAATTAGGCTTCACTGATCAACTTTTTTGCTTCGCTGAAGTCCCAATTTCTCAAGATTCCCCCTTTGAAAAATTAGCATTTTAAAATAAAATTTCCATAAATATATCTACAAAATTAAACTCTAACTATTTTCGAAAAAAAATTCATAGCGTTGAATAAGGAAAAAACGATTATTTTAGCCTTAAAATCATGGGTTTTCAAAAACGTAACTAATTTCGAAAAAATTTGAAAATTCCTTATTTCGATTATCATTTTCGCATAGGTTGAACATCGCCATCACAACTTTACCTCGAATAATTTCTGCATTAAACTCTTATTTTTCCTCCAGAATGGTCGTAGTCACATGTCAAATTCAAATTTTTAGTCGAAAATTTTTTTTTTAATTTGTATTAAAAATTTAAAATTTTTAACATCCCATCTGACGTAGAATTTTAATACAATTCAGAAAGTATACTTTTGATATTTTGCGATAAAATTAAGTTTGCAAAAAGACAAAATCAAACTGCCAAACAAAACAGACTACTTTCTAAGAATAGTACTTTCGGGGGGTGGTAAGGACTTTTAAAAATCCCACTTATCCGAGTCAAATACTCAGAATATAATAAAGTTTTTGAACGTTTCTAGGAAAGAAATAAGCTCCTTACACATTTTTGTCCAGATTTGCGTTGACCACTCCGCTTAAGGAGGTTTGGTTGCTAAATGTTGGAGAACTCATGCAAGCAAATTCAAAAGTGGCTTTTATTTATCACATGTACAAATTTTTTTGAAATCAATAAGCAATATATTGGTCCGCCTATCTTCACAGTTTGGACTTGAACACAAAGCAGTAAGTAAATTGGTTACCTGTCGAGAAATGCGGTTGCGCTGTTAATCAGCATTAGATTTTTGTTATCCCATCAACGGAAAAAAACTTTTACACTGCTGCATACAATTGTGATGTATTTTTCAAGGGGTTGTACTCCAGTTGAACGCCAAAAAATTTCGCGTTTCATATTTTCAATTTTCCGGTTAAAGACCTCGTCCCGAAAACTTAAAAAAAACAGACTTCTCCATTGTTGTGGACATTCCGATTTTTTTAGGGGCGATACAAGTCAAAAACAAATATTCAGGAGCTCAAAGCAATTTCAACAGTGCGTGGTTTCGTGCACAATCCAAAATTTTGTTAAAAATATGTTGAACAATGCGAATTTTATTCCGAATTCGGAGTTCAAACAAGCTGAAATTTAGCGAAATGATTACTAAAAATTATTATTGTTTCCTGCCAGTTATCCGGGTTGAATTTACATATGCATTCACAATGTACTCCGTCGGGCAATATTTAACCAAGTTACTAGCGATTTTCAATTTGCTTTTCAATAATCTAGATTTTTACATCCACCAACCCTCTTAACCTCGCCCTCATAGCCCGTAAACGAGAACTTGTACTCACACCCAAAAGCCTATCTAAAGGTAACACTACTTTGAGCGTTACCACGAGAAAACCCTTTTTTGGATAAGATTCAATTTACTTAATTTGTCACTGCATTGAGATCAAGGATAGAAATTAAGGAATAAAGCACGTAAACATTTTTAAAATTTCCGACGTTTGGAACTAGATAACTGCGAGAGAAAAGAGAGGTTCACTCACCTTTGTATTGCTTGAAAAACCCTACATTTTTCACATGACAACATGAGTCACAATTTACAAGTGAAACCTAGCTATCTTATAGCTGGTCTCAGATTTGAACAATGATGTCTCGAATTCGCTTTACAGAAACAATTATCAGTATCGCCGCGCGTCAAAATATTGCAGTACATGTATGAAAAATATTGGCATATTAGCTGAAAACTCAAAATCAGTAACCACCTTATGTTCTCCACTTGATCGATTTGTGTTTCGGCTTTATTTGGGTTAAAATTGCCTCAATTTTCCGAAATGGAGTTTTTTGAAAAATATTTGCTTTTTCATTATTTTGAGTTTCATGAAAATACTTTGTTGAAAAAATTATCTTCGTTTTATAGACTGCAGAAAAATAAACTATATCACAGAATCTCAATACTTTCCTTAAAAAGGCTTCCTCAGAATTTCCGATTTTTATGTATCGTTTTTAAACAAATAATTTTTTATAGAAATTTTGGCCAAAATGCCTAAAAAAAAGTAGTAAAAATAACTTTCGAACGGCTTAATCGTATAAATTTTCAACAATATTTTTGGAAATTAAAATTGCAAACTCTATGACATTATTAATTATATGGTCTGTGACGGATGGTTATTTCTGCGCCGTTTTACCTGAAAATAGACGAAATTTTTAAAAGATTCCCGCATAAGCATTTTAAACTTTGCGCCTGTTTTTTCCTCGTTGGTTATGTTCTTCTTGAACCATATCTTTGTACATACCAAATCAAAAATTTCATAGCGTGTGTGATTAAAATCTCAAAATGAGGTTAAAGGGGGTTGTCGACTCTGATTTAATAAAAGGCTCAGAGGGCATTAAAACATTCTCAAAATTGATATGGGTGATAAATCTAAGAGGGGGTCCGGTCCGCTAAAAAAAAGTATACTCAAATAACTAAATCGGACAAAAGAAATCGATTGGTGTGGTTCGCTTCTCTGTGATGCCTGGTTAGCTAATTAGGGCGCGCTGAAGGTCAGAACACAATTTACTTAATACCTTTAATAAATATCGATTTATAATTTCTTTCACCATTAAAGACCCTGCAAAATGAAGCTCTCTTAAATAAGGGGTGGCATAAGTCCAGCAGAATTGGTACATTTTTTCAGAGCAATATATGAAAGACAAACCATGTGGACAATTTAATTTTTTAGTTTTTTTTATCTTCAATAAAAGTGTTCATTCTACAGAACGTTTACATTTGTATTTTCTAAACATACCTAACTTATATTTAAAAATAGCAAAAAAAACTTCTCAATGTGGCATCAATTTCCAACTTAAACCCGACTATAGAATGTTTTTTTTACCCACAGACAATATTTATAAACTTCAGACATTGTCGGGTGTATTCCGGCTAATTAGTTTCCTAATTACTGTTGCACAGCTCGAAAAATTTCTTAATTCAAAGTTTTTTTTGCGCATGATAAAAGGTAAAAATTGCAAGAAAGTAGAGAAAAACAGCTTCTTTTTGAGTAAAAATTGCCCTAAATTACGTTTGGATATTCAAAAATATCCTGACTATAAACAAAATGGGCCGCCTTTTACACTCACCATTTTATTGGAATTTTCCGAAACCATAATCCTTTTAAAGATTCGGTGGCCGAATGGCACTTATCGAGTGCACACAGTCAAGTGTTAAAAATTTCATCAACAAGTTTTTCAAAATGTAACGCGCGACCTAGTCCCGATTAGTTTGACATACGGCGATTTAATAGATGCAAAACATTTTTAATATGTGATTCTGCATGATTCTTTATGGAGAGTTAAAAAACCGCGGAATAACAATTTTGGCACTTGATGATTGGGAAAATTTCATAAATTTTTCTGAAAAAGTTGATCCAAAATGAAAAAAAATTTTAGATTTCAACCAGCGGTCAGAAATATGCTAGAATCCAATGAAAAAAGTAAAAGTGGCTATTTTTTTGGTTTTTACCAACGAGATTTCAGTTATAAAACAAAAAAATTTTTGGACAAAAAATTGCGGAAATTTTAATGTATGCTTCGATTTTCTCTTTTCAAATTTTTACGATTTCAAAGATGAAAACCCGAACTCAATCTCCTAAAAGGGGAATAAAAATGATTCTATGAAAGCTGAAGCATATTTAATATCGTCAGCTAACTATAAGTAACGCATGAAAAACTATACTGACTTACTATCTTTCGTAAAGTTATATTGACTCCAGGATGCCGGGTTTATGGCCATCCCCTTGAGTGTACTAAGAACCAATCATCAAAAAAAAATTTGCCACTTAAAACTGAAAAATATCGACTTGACGTAAGCCAATTTTCTGATCAGTGTTTTCACTGGCTTCTTTTGAGCCAATTCGTATTTTCAAGTCTGCACCGAAATGTGGGAAAAGCGCCACTGCAATCCTTCAACAAATACCACAGGTTAATTAAAAAAAATTTGGCCTATTTTGAAAAATAAACCTATGGAGGAAATAGATTTTTTAAGCCGAAACATCAGAAAAACGGCCAAAAAATCGTCAGTTTAGTGGACCGCTAAGAAACATTCAGATCATCGGAAATACAAAAACGCTACTGCAAATCTTAGTTGCTCATCCACGTATTGATGCCATCTTTTCGAAAATTTTGATATATGCGTCTGGGAGAGATAGATTTTAGAAATTTCGCAGTGAACCTCGCTGTTCCGACTATGTGAGCCGATTAGTGTAGTCCAGCAAAATTTCAGTTTGACCTTTTATTTTACAAGATTAAGGCTAGGTCTACAATTTCCTGGCCAAAATTTTTTTGGGGAATTTTTGCTGAAGGTCAGATTTCCTCGAAATAGCTCTGCAAATTGCAAATCAGACACGACAACCCCTTAAGTGGGCCCGGACATTTTTTGAATACATAAATTAGGAAGATCTATCTTTGCATCTCGCGATTTGAATTAGACAGTTTAGTACCATCCCACCAACCCACGGTTAACCGCGGTTAACACGAGTCCATCAGGTTTTTTTAAAAAAAACAAGGATCCTAGAGCTTATATCGGAAAGTTTTGGTGGTTCGTGACGAAGCCGGAAAATTGTCTGAATTTTAGTGTTTTAGGGAGTTGTTTTTTTCGATTTTTGCCTTGGGGTCCAGCAATCTGGTTGAATGTGCCGAAAAAGGGTGTTTTCGACGTTTTCGAATAAAAGGCTTTTTCTGTGGCAATGCAAGAAACGTCAATTTTCGGAATGTAACAGCCCAAGGGGTGGTGATACATCGTATAGGTAGTACTTTTTGAATTTCGACCTGATGGCTGTAAATCGCAAAAAGTGCACGAAAATCACAATTTTTGAATATGAAAGTGAAAATAGAAAATTAAATGCCACCAAAGATTCTGGGTATGGTTTGCTAGAAACGATATTCGCAACTAAAGGTCTGATTTTTGGACCGAATGGTGCTAGAGATCAAGCACACTCCGATATAAGCTCTAGGATCCTTTGTTTCAAATGTGAAAAAAGCTGAGGGACTCGTGTTTAAAACCGCGGTTAACCAAAATGGTGGTAGGAGTTGGTCAACTAAACTGTCTAATGGAATCGCGAGATCCAGAGATAGATCTTCCTAAATGTATGTTTCAAAATGTCCGGGGGGGGGGGGGGGGGGGGGGGGAGGGGGGGGAGTCTGCATTTGTTCTAACGTACGAAGCTCTGAAGAATCCCAAAAATCACTAACACCCCCTTAAGGGCTCGGCTGCATTTGACAGAATACCGATATGGCTTTGATGGAAAAACTTTTCACTGGAGTTGATATATTCTTCCCAATATACCACAAAGTGATGATCGCATAAATTATGATGATGCAGTAAAAAAAGTTGCCTGATTTATGCAGCATAATCCAGGCAACTTTTGTGACTAGCGAATTTTGAGGCATTATGGCTTTTAAGAAATTTTGAGTTTCGAACTTTACACATTTTCGAATTTCGAATGAAATTATGAGAAATTTTGGATAAAAGTTCCAAACATAATGAAAACAATGCCTTATTTTGTTCAAATTTTTTTGATATTTTTTTCAAAATCAACGGAAAAACTCTACAAAATGGCTTACTTAACTTTTCGACTACGGTGAACCACCATATTTTTATATGCTTCTTTGAAAACATAATACATGGTTTAGTGATTTTTGGTCAAAAATAATTAGAAATATTATGAAAATTTTTCTCATTTCTTGTTCAAAAATTTTCAAACTATTTTTTTTGGAGTCCTTAGCTGAAAATATTGGGAATGGCTACTTTCACTATATTTTAATATGCTTTAGTTTTGTTTCCTCGCTCTTGTTTATACTCTGAATCATACTTTTTAAATAAAAATACGGTCTGCGCGAAATAAAGATCAGCCCTCTTAGTCAAAAATTAAAAAAAAATTATTTCACCTAGACTTGCCTAATTGGTAAGCCGACCTGTCGACCGTTTTAAATTTATTTCATTTAACTCATGAAAAAAAGCGTGTATAGCCTGTTCATGAAAATTCAGATCTTGCGATATATTGTAGATATGGGAAAACCAAAAAGTACATTTTGTTCAGTTTTTTTCAGAGATTTCGAAAAATGACCAAAAATTTTCGAAAAATTTCGGAAAGTACGGCCTTTTGATTGGTCAAAAAAAACAAGTCATAAATCAGAAAATGAACCCTGGGGTGTCTTCGCCATACTTTTCTGAGGTTTATGATATAAAAATTAAACTAGGTTTTCATCATAAATGTCGAGATATTTGCGAAACAAAATTGCCGAAAACCTCAAAAATTACCAAAAACCGCTGTATTTTTGCTCTAAAACATATTGAACTAGGCGAGCGTCTTTGCTAGATGGCTTTAAAATGTAGCGCGTCCACAGGGCTATCTTTTGAGCTTTTCAAATTTTACGTCATCGGGTGTAATTGAATATATATTTTCAAATTGTGATCAAATATATATTTTCAAAATGTTTATTGTAGTGTATTTTTCAGACGTCACTGAGTTCATAGAACATCAATTAAAATATGTTTTCATCATAAATCTCGAGTAATATCGGATACAAAAGGCCATAAAAGGCCATGAATACGGATAAAAGAAGTTAAAAGTTTATTTATTCGAAAATATATATTTAATCACACCCGATGACGAAAAATTTGAAAAGCTCAAAAGATAGCCCTGTGGACGCGCTACATTTTAAATCAATCTAGAAAAGACTGGCGAGCGGTTTAATATGTTCTAGAGCGAAAATACAGCTATTTTTGGTCATTTTGGAGACTTCGGCAATTTTGTATCGCAAATATCTCGAGATTTATGATGAAAACCTATTTTAATTTTCATATCATAAACCTTAGAAAGGTATGACAAAGACACCCCAGCGTTTATTTTCTGATTTATGACTTGTTTTTTTGACCAATCAAAAGACCGTATTTTCCGAAATTTTTCGAAAATTTTGGGTCATTTTTCGAAATCTCTGAAAAAACTGAACAACATGTACTTTTTGGTTTTCCCATATCCACAATATATCGCGAGATCTGAATTTTCAAGAACAGCCTAGCCCCGGGTTCGAGTCCTAGCTTGTCTATCATTTCAAAAATTATGATACCTTTTCATTGTTTGGAGTGTACAAGTAAGAAACTGTTCACTCATTCATCAGGCCTTTAGTTTCTGAGTCCAACTTTGCTTTGGTTATCAATAAAAAAAGTCAAATTTCTGCCCATGAAAAATTCCGACGACCTCCCGAGCAACGTGCTGATGTATAGTTTGTTTATAAGTTTCTTCTATTGAAATTAACGACTAGAAGATAACGAAATATAGTTTGAATGAACCATTTGAACGAAAGAATTTTCGAAGAAAACTCCTTAATTTTTACTTAATAATATTAATATCAAACTAATTTATAACGACCTTAATAATAACGATCATTTTGGAAGAATATTACATAACCTAGCATATTACCGACGCAAACAGACTCTAGCTTTATTCAACTTTTCTTCACTGGAAAACAATTTTTTGAATGAAAATCCTGGAAATATTAATATTCTTATTTATAAAAAAGTCAAAAAATAGAAATTAAAGAAAAATTAAAAAAATTGCATTTAAAACAAATCACTAACGAAAATTAAGAAACAAATTGAGTTCAGACTATTAAATAATGTTTTAAGTGTTGAAAAATGTATTTCAAACTTTAAACTTCGAATCGGAAAATTTTCTTTACAAGGGTATTTTTAAGGGTATCCCTGCTCCTAATTTGACATATTCGCGATGAAATATTAGCCAAACAGGACCCCGAGAATATAATTCTGATTAGCCAGTTTGTAGCACTAGCCTTCAGCTTGCGTCAAAAATGTGTCAAAACTTTTTTGTATGCTAACACTCCGTGACACATAAGCGAAACAACGCAAAACGGAAAATCTATCTCCTCTCAGGTTTTCTGATGAAAAAAAACCTAAATTTGATACAACCTGTATAATCACTATTCAAAACTTTACAGAGAGGCGTTTTTGTCGATAAGTGCTATATTTTTTCTAGAGCATGCAAAAACCACCGTTTTTGGACATTACGCCTCGAAAAATCTATCTCCTCCCAGGTTAAATTTGCAAATTAGCTCAAAATTTTGCAAAAGCTAGTTCAAAACAAATAGAAATTTACAGCGGGCGTTTTTTTGCAATTTCGACCCCAAACTCAAATATAGAATTTTTCAAGGTCACGTGAAAAAATTTCCGAAAAAAATGTGCTTCGATTTTTCGAAAGTAAGCTCCGAAGAAAGCTGGGAAAACACTGAAGAGAAAGTTGGCTTACGTCAACCCGATATTTTGAAGTTTTAGTGGTCAAATTGACACAAACGTTATTTTTGAACAGAATTTTGAGAAAAATACTGAGAAAAAAATCGAAAAACGCAAAATTTTCGAAAATTATTTTGTTGTCATTTGGGTTTTTTATGCGTTCAAAACATAAACAATTGATCCGGTGCATTTTTAGGACATAATAACTGCAGAAAATGTAGGAGCAGGGATACCCTTAAGTTTATAATTGAAAACTTCTGATGAAATACAAAAAATAATGTTTCGAAATTTCAAAATTTCGTTTGAGAATAGATAAAAATCAAAATTCTAATTTTTCTTTAAAATTTTGTTTAAAAATTCGAACTCTCAAAAATTTTCTCTGAAAAAAGGAGAAAAAAATTTCGTTTAAAATTTTGGTAGCTTTAAATCACGCCTCAGAATAATTCTAGGGCAGTTGTTATAAATTTGGGGATACTCGTTCGTAGATCCGTCCTTCGTCTTACGCATCTCAAACTCAACATTGTTTCATCACACCACCAGGTACTGAGTCAATTCTAGAACACCCAAGCGTTCAAAGTTATAATTATATTAGGCCCCACTGTGGGGCCCCCACATACAACGCGTACAAAATACAACGCATCTGAAAATTTACACTGAGTACGGGATGAGTGAGGTTACTGATTTGGCTCATTTTTTTAAATTTCGCTCTTGTATTTTCTAGAATCTCTCTTGAACGCCAATTTTTACAATTTTTCGTCTTCAAACTGATACTTCTTCTAGACGGATGTTCAGAATAAGACTGTTTTTTCAACTAAGGTAGATAAATATAGTGTTGTCGATATGTTTGGCTCAAATTTTTAAATCTTATGATAGAATTTTAGAAACTTGACTTTAGGTGAACCGGAAACGAAAAGTTCAAAAAAAATGTCGTTCGATTTGAACAAAATTTTGAACCAATCAGCGTAAAATTCAATAATTAGGTTGACAATTTTTGCTGAAAAAATATTGAAATTTCTAAAATCCGATTTGGACATTTTCGAAAATTTTAATTTCATGCATCGTTTTCGACGAGTCACAGAGACCAATAAAAATCTTGATATGGTGGTGAATCACCATTTTCTTGCAAGATAAAGCAAAAAATATCCAAATTTTGAAAATTCTAGGTTTTTTCTAGATTTTTTTGAACAAAAATAATTGCCACCATGAGATTTCTTGAGTCAACTTTAGTCATAATCGATATTAATGTGTCATAAATTAATTCTATAAACGGCTGAAAAAAGCAACACCTACTTTCTTAAGGGGGTACTGGTCGCTGATTTTATAAAGCCATTTCAAATGCTCCAAAATGACCCGGGGTGATAACTCGGTTGCATATCTATGAACAGCAAGAAACGTGGGTCAAGATGTCTGCTCCCGTTTCAGTGGCTTTCTTTTGAGTCGACTTAAAAAAATCGAAGCTTTTTTTTCGAAAATTTTCTCGTGGGTCCTTAAAAAATCATAATTCGAGTTTTAGGTTGAAATCTTAAAAAGTGACCGAGTTTATTTTTTGTATTTGTTTGAGCTAGCTTAAAAAAAAGTTTGGCCTACCACTTTTACAAGTTATTTCAAAATTGCAGCTAATTTTGACATAAAACCTGGAAAGAGATAGTTTTACCATTTTAGATAGGGTTCGTTTGTGTCGCTTATGTGTGAAGGAGTGTATGCATACAAACAAAAATTTAGATTTATTTTCCACAAGCTAAAGGCTAGTTTTACAAACTCAAGGTTCATAATAGGAAATTAAAAGAAAAGTTTTTAGTTTTCGACAGGGTTGCAACTTGCAAGTGATTTAAAAAAATATTTCATTTCCAAATTTGTTAGTTTGTAATTTCCTACAATAAACTTAATAATTTTTCTTTGCCAAGCAAAATTTGTTTTGCCGTTCCTACCTCATTATGATATTTATTTTATATGTTCGATAGAGGGAGATAAAAAATAAAGCATGAAATTTCTAAAATTTGAAATTTCAGGGCAACAATCCAACTTTTCAACTTTATCATGCTAAAAAGTGGCGAATATAGTGGCTCTGATTCCTAGGCGGGGTTTTTCTCTAAAATCATTAAACGGTTATCGTAGTACATCTTCATGGACCATGAATCATGGTGTATGATTAAATCAGTAAGTAATAATATATCATGAATCATGATAGTAGACAGCCTATGTAATATACATGTAGGTTTTATTGACCTTCCAATAATTACTTTGCTTTGAAGTACTTACAGCCTAAGTAATTTTTATGATCCTAATCTACTAATAACATTATAGTCGATCTTCCGCGATAGACAATCTTATCGCCGCCTAGCGAGAATTATGGTAAATTTTATCGTATAATAATTCGCTTCTTCATCAGAAAATTATCAAATTCAATTCTTCATTTCATTTCACCAGAGATTATTAAATATATTTCTGAGACATAATGAAAGATAAAACACCAACGGGAATTTCAGCCCTTGCCAGTATGGGAATTGGTGGAGGAGCCGCGTTTTTGGGCGGTGGCGAGGAAAGTGTAGAGATGAAAGGAGACGATGAAGGAGTTCAAGGAGGAGCTTGGGGAAATGCTACTGAGAAAATTAAGGCTACTAATCCAGCAGCAGAATTGGGTGATTTGGGCACATTTAGACCAACTTTCTTACAACAAGCTGGTCTACATCCAGATACTTATCTTTCCAGGTAAAATAACAATAAGCTGAAAATTTCTTTTTTTCATTAGTTTTACAAATTCTTTTTTTTTAATTTATTCAAAAAATGACAGAAAATTTTGAATACTAGTTTAAATAAAAGCGAGAATACATTATCATAATTATCGATTCTCACCGGGGTCATATATCATTAGAAATTCAAATTGAAATTATAATTCATAAACTTTGATAATTGGATATATAAATTCCAATTTTTATTTTAAACTAAGTAATATACATAATCCTGATTAACCACAAGCAAGCTGGACACAAATAAGTTTTACTTGCTGACAAATTATAAGTTTTTATCCACAAAATTTGTTTTTGATATGATCAGTGGAGTTATTTTATAACATGATCTATATGGGGTCATATTGCATCTCAAATATGTAGACTTTGCATAAAACTTTGTTTTAAAAAAAAATTCAAATTGTATACGACTGGCTATTCAAACTTTGAATTTCAAAGTATATTTTTTAACATGATATTTTAGATTTCGCGAAAACTCATGGCAATTTTGCATGTCAGTTTCGTTATTCCAAATTATGTTTATTGTACTTTTTGGAATCTTTTGCGATTATGATACAGAGTGGTATGATCCAGATTGGACCAGACAACTCTCACTTGGAAACGATACACTGACCAATGAAATTGAACATAAAATCAAGCACGCTGACGAACATTTGACCAGATCTTATGCCTGTAAGTTTATAATTAATTTGGAAGAGACTTTAATTAACGGGACTTTGAAAATATGCTTGCACCATTTTTTGTCCCACTTTTCAAAATAATTAAATTTACAGTATGTTTATTTATTCATCGCGAAAAACAATCTCGAGTGTAATTGTGGAAACGAAAATCTGATTGGTAAATTCATTTTTAGTTGCGCGCTCATAGGCTAGTTATATAATAAATCTCGGCGCCCTTTTTTTGATCGAAAAAAACAATCTAGAGTTGTAATTGTGGAAATGAAAATCTGATTGGTAAATTCATTTTTAGTCGCGCGCTCATAGGCTTGTTATATAATAAATTTCGGCGCCCTTCTCTTGCTTTTCCCGATCAAATAATTTACATACTGTAATAAAAAATCATTTGAATTTTGTATTATAAAAAGCAAAAAAATAATTAAAAATCTAAATTGAAAATCGAGTCAAAGCTATTTCCTGTACTGATTTGAAAATGACATTAAAAGTAGTTTGGGTAATCGAAATTTTATCATCATGAATTGTTTAACATTCAGATATACACTCAAGTTTGACCAAGAATTTATGATCATTAAAACTATCTCTCAACTAAAGTGCCTTTCGAGATATTTAGGGCGTCCACACCGTTTATATCTCGGCTTTTGGAAACGACCCGATTTCCGAAAAACATTACTTTTCTCGGTATGAAATATTATAATAATCATGGTCATCCAAAATTTTAGAAAGTGCAGCATCTTAAATTTTACGATCATAGTGCCTTATAATGTGTCATTCAATTACCGTGTCTTCAACGTTATGGTTGTATGTTGTAGTGTTTTGGCACATTTCTTTGGTTGAAGACAATTTAAAACCGTCTCATCTAAATTGATGATGTCCTAAAAATTCCGGAATAAAATACAATATCGCAGTTTTTACCGCGTGTGTTTAAAGTGTCGTCGAGACCAAAGTGATTCGTTAAAAAATTCATGAGGCTAGAATATAAATATTTATCCGATTTTCTCAAGACTAGGATCCCGTTGAAAATTTTTTACAGCTTGAATTTTTTTTTCGAATTGTCACTTTTTTCTGTTGGCTAGACAGCCAAAATTTAATATATTTTCTACCACCGGAAGTAAAAAAGTGACAATTCAAAAAACTTAAGCTGTATTTTTCAATTTAGTTCGGATTAAGTACAACAAATCACTTTCGCCGCTGAAAATTTAGGCGATAACTCTTTTCTGAAATTTATTCTTAAATTTATTTTTAAGGGTTTCAGGATGTCCATGTCATGATTGTAGTCGGTTTTGGATTTCTGATGACCTTTTTAAAACGATATTCATGGTCTTCTCTTGGGTTCAATTTCCTCTTTACCGCTTTCACCGTACAGTGGTCAATGTTAGTACAAGGATGGTTTAACGAAAGTCCAGCAGAAGAACTAATTCCTTCAGATGGGACACTTACAAATCTCAATTTTATCAAAATTAATTTACATGCTATGATTGAGGCCGAATTTTCGACTGGTGCTATCTTGATTTCGTTTGGTGCTGTTCTTGGAGTTGCTTCTCCAGTTCAATTATTAGTCATGATTATTCTCGAAATTGTTCTCTACAAGGTGAATATACAAAAAAATTCCATAAATTTTCAATTTTAGTTTACGAAATTAGAGACAAACTTAGGCTATACAGTGTGTATTTTTTTAAGTAGCAGTGAAGAATTTGATAATCAGCTCACTTTCAATAATGCTTGTATCTAATATTTTTTTGTCTCCGTTTATAAAAGCCTGAATTATTCGAGGAAATTTTTTATTCGATTTCATAAATTGTTCAAATTTATTAAGTATTTAATTTCAGTTAAATGCCTGGATTATCATTAATTTCTTTTATGTTTCTGATATTGGTGGATCCATTATCATCCATGCTTTCGGTGCTTACTTTGGACTTGCCGTTGCCAGATGTCTCTTCAAAAAAGGACATATTGATAACCCAGCTGAAGGTCAGTTCTCGAAATTTCAATTTCTTTAATCAAACTTAAAAAAAAAATAAAAAATAATCCTTAATTTAGAATTTAAATTCGATAATGTAATTAAATATTTATTATCTGCAACATTTCGCTTACGCATCTTCAGGCTACAGTTTTTACAAATCAGACGTTTCGATAACTGTAGAGATACAGGGTCTAGAGTTTAGAAAATCGTGCAGAAATAGTGTGGGCTGAAGAAAATTAATTTTTCTGGCCCGGATCTAAATAATGAAAACCGGGTTTTTTCTGTTCATTTAACCCTCCGAAGCATATAAAAAAAAGTTCCGCCGAGGCATATCAGCCTTTCAGAAGGCTATACTTTGAGCGTTGTTTACAGAAAATGAGATCAACCTTTAATTTTTCGTTTATGATCAAGTTGAAGAGTTAAATTTCCGAAAAAAAATTTCATATCCTAGAAATTTTATCTTTAATTCTAGATAAAAATGTTTGTAAAGCAAGGTTAATTAAACCACGTGATCCTACCTCATGGTAGGCTCCAGGAAATGTATATCTATCTTAATAACTGCGCAGTGCTCTGTTCTACTCAATACTTTTGTCTGATTGACTATATCTGTTGGGAATCAAAAAATATTGTTAAATAAGTTCGAAATATTCATGAAAAAATCACGTTTTTAAAGGAAAAAATTGTTAGTTTTCTCGATTCAATAAAATTATTCGATTATTATTACAATATTGAGGCAAATATGGTATAAGAGTACCACACTGGCATGATTTCCACAAATTATATATTTTTTCAAAACATATCATTTTATCCATACTAATATCAAAATGAGATATTTGGAAATTGCACTCCCAAATAAAAATTTTTGCTCCAAATATGTCCAGTAGGCTAATTTTTCATGCAAATTGTACTCAAAACACTTTCCTAAAAACTGGCTTATTTGAAATTTTAATTCCAAATTTGGATCAAAAAGTATTTTTTCGGAAGTAAAACTCAAGGGAAAAATCGCCTTCCAATCAACTCGTCATAAAATTTGAAGCTATAATCCGAAAAAATTTTAGGAAACATTTTTAGATTCACATTGTTAAATTTTATAATATATCAAAAGGAGAAGTTTCTGCGATCATTTTTTCCATCATTTTTGGCTGGTTTAAAGTGGCTTTAGCCTTTCAAAAGGCTATATGCCTCTGCTTTTTTAGATCATAAAAAATGCGAGAGTATTTCTAAATGGTCCATGAAAAATTTATCGCGTAATTTTTTTTTTGTTTTTGAAATTAAATATTAAAAAAAAACCGTAAATTTAGAATTAACCTTAAATATTTAAAAAAAATTGGAAATTTATAATTTACATTCAAAATTTAAATTAAACCCTCAATATAGAATTCAAATACAACCCTCAATATATAGAATTAAAAGTAAATATTAAAACTAAATTTTCAAGTTAAGAATGTTAAATTAAAAATTGACTATCAAATAAAGAATCAAATATTTTTAACAAACATTTTTAGGTGGTGAATATCACTCTGATATATTCTCGCTTATCGGTACCGTTTTCCTCTGGATGTTCTGGCCATCATTCAACTCAGCTCCCGGTTCTGGAACCGATCGATATTTTGCTGTAGTAAACACCTACCTCGCCTTATGCTCAGCTTGTATGGCAACTTACGCAACCTCAATATGGGCTACTCCACATAGAAGAATCACAATGGAGCACGTTCAAAATGCAACTTTGGCTGGAGGTGTGGCCATGGGTACTGCGGCTTCAATGCCTGTGCAGCCATTTGGAGCTCTGATTGTTGGATCTGTTGCTGGAATTTTGTCAACTTGTGGCTATTCGTATATAAAGGTAATTTTAAAAGTCAGAAACAGTTTATCGCTAAAACCACTACAATTTCAAATTAACGAATTTACTTTTCAAATAAGAGAAAGATAAACAAGGTTAACTTGATAAAAATATCAAAATTGATAAGACAATAATAATACCTGAAACATGTTGTCTTGTTACAACATAAAGAAAATCAGGAGTAAAAACGTAAAATCCTATAAAAAATCATTTCATTGATCTTTGGCCTTTATTAACGACCTTCCTCTAAAATCAGGCAAATTTATGAATAGATTAAGGCTGATAAATAGTATTGAAGCTTTGGGCAAGTGATCAAAAAAGTTTAATGAAGCGGGTTTCTAGAAATTAATCCAGTCATTAAACTTTTGTCGGTCAAAGCCAACCTGACAAAAAGTTCGTGATGATTAATATTCAATAAAAATTGTTCAATTTATGACATTTCAGAATTTTATTGTTCTTTTTTAATTTTTATAAATTTGTACTTTTAGCCTGCTTTGGCCAACGCCATCAACTTACACGATACATGTGGTGTCCACAATTTACATGGAATGCCTGCTGTTTTAGCCGCTATTGTTTCTATTATTCGATGTGCCGCCGGATTTCACACTGCCGATTTGTAAGTATAATTATCAGATATGAGAAAATGAGCGATAGGAGAATGTATAAATTTGAGATTTGAACTTAAGGGGGTTGTCAATGCTGGAAAGGCTTTTTCGAAGGCTCATAACTTTTTATTCCTTTATAACAATCTTATAAAAATCTCAGGAATAGTATTTCGTAATCTATGAAACACATTTTACTTCTGACTTTTATTATAGCATGTTCAACCAACCGGTAAATTGAGTTAACCGCGAGCAAAATTTTTTTTGAAAGTCCAATTTCTTTTTCGCCTTATTTCAAAACAACGTCCATTTCGGAAGTAACAAGCCAAGGGGTGGTGAGCCAAGATATTGCAAGCATTTTCGAATGTGGCGTTAAATCGACAAAAAATGCGCGAAATCGAAATTGAATATGAAAGTGAGAATTAGACAATTTAATTGCCACCAAAAGATTCCTTGGGTACGGTTTGCTGGAAACGATATTAGCAACTATGTCTGATTTTAACACAGCGGATTCTAGAAAAAAAAACTTTTCATAAAAATATTTTTTGATCTCTAGCACCGTTTCTGTTCAAAATCAGACCATAGTTGCAATATATCGGTTTCAGCAAACCGTACCCAAGGAATCTTTGGTGGCATTTAATTGTCTAATCTCACTTTCATATTCAAAATTTTCGATTTCGCGCACTTTTTGTCGATTTACAACGAAATTCAAAAAATGCTTGCAACATCTTGCCTCATCACCCCTTGGGCTTGTTACATTCCGACAATGACGTTGTTTTGAAATAAGGCGAAAAAGAAATAGGACTTTCAAAAAAAATTTGCTCGCGTTAACTAAATTAACCGGTTGGTCGAACATGCTATGAAAAAGTCAGAAGTAAAATGTGTTTCAGAGATTACGAACTACTATTCTCTGATTTTTATATGATTTTTAATAAGGAATAAAAGTTATGAGCCTTCGAAAAAGCCTTTCCAGCATGGACACCACCCTTAAATCGATAAAACAAGATTTTGCAAGGACAGATTATTTAAATTGAAATTCTGTAAAATATTTAAAAATCTTTTTTTTTTTGCATGGACCAACAAAATATAAATTTGCTAAACATTTAAAAGAGGTACCAAAATCTGTTTTTTTCATGATATCATTGCATTTTTGATATTATTATTTGGCGCAAAAAAATGTTTTTAGATTGTTCTTATCGTGGTTTAATTTCTAACAATTTAGCGAAAAGTTTGTCAAATTTTAAATTTCAGAACTTTTCGTTCAGGTTTTTGTTCACCTTGTTACTTGAAAATATGTCATTTATACATTTTACGTTTTATACATATTACTATTAGCCCTAAAAAAAAGTCATGTGCTGAAATAATTTGGATTGCGAATTGTTTTTTGCTCTTAAATAAGATTCACCGTAGTTACAGACTTCTACTAATTAATGACTCATAAAATGTATATGTATTATTAACAGTTATTCATCATATAACTAATAGTAATTAACTTTACTCAGTACAGAACGATCTTGGTTGGAGTTGATAAGTTGATTTCAGAAAAACTTGAATTTTTGTGTTTGTATTTCGTTTTTCTCGAATTTTATTATCACCACAAAATTAGAAACTCATGAAAATGTGAGTGGAAATATCTTTATTGTGTTATTTTTGTTTTTGAGTGACATTTATAGTTGAATTTAATAGCGCCATTAAAAATAAGCACTGATCTAAGCTACTGACAGTACCCACTGTGCTCATCGTTAATTATTACTGAGCGGAATATTCTGATAAAATAGTTCTATAAAAGAAAAAGAAATTGTTACAAGCAATTAATTTAAAAAATCCAAGAAATACGTTTATTTATAAAGGTTTTTAGGTTAAAAGTGTAATTTGGAAAAAATACTCGGCCACCCTACTCGACAAATATTTCTCGAATAAATGATTTAATTTCACCCAAAATAATTTTGTGATTTACAACTTAGTACTGAAATTTTGTAATTTACAACTAAGTACTAAAGTTTATTTTTGTTCAATAAGACGATTTGAAATGAGAAATTCCGAAAGTCAAGAATGAGTACCGATTTTATTGCCGGATCTTGTAGAGAATTTTTCGTGGTCATTCCAACCGAAGGATTTTTTGGTTTTAAGATTTGAAAAACGGTTAAAACGAATAAAAAAATTTTGGGCTCGAAATGACCGTAAAAAATTCTCTACGAGATGCGTGAAATGTTTTCTTTGAATAATTTTTCGCAAATTTATAATCATTATTTCAGCGAATCCGGACGGCAAATGGCTGTTTATCAACTTGCGTCTTTAGCAGTTACGCTTGCTATCGCTATCGTTGGTGGTACTTTAACCGGTATGGTTATGAATATCCCACTATGGGAACAGTTAGAATTAGAAGAATATTTCGAAGATGGAAAATATTGGGAAATGGAAGTTTGGTCCGTCCCGGTCGAAGAGGAAGATCATCGAACTTACAAAGACTAAAATATTTATTTCTCTCTTATTTTGCGCCTTTTTTTAAATTGAAAATTTTTAAAAATTATATATATTAACGTTTTAGCTCAATAAATGAATACACGATTCACAAAATAATAATTTAACACAACAGAAAATCAGAGGTCTACAAATACCGCTAAGATAATTAATTTAAAAATTGGTGGGTTTTAATAACCAATCAAAATTTACCATTAATATCGCGACCAATAAAAAAGTTTGTTTTTTCTTTTCTAAGATTGGTTTTAAAGGGAAAATTATAAACTTTTTTAGTATGTGTAGAATATTAACTGCGCCCTTTCTTTACTTATAACGAGTTTTCAGTCTTGTACATATATTTTGATAATAAAATTTTGATACTTTTATTCCAAAATCAGTATTTAAAAATCAGTAGTTGAAAAAACGAGGATTCCGCTCAATTCTTTTTTGGCAGTTGTCGCCACTATATTCTGTCGGACATCTTAAAAAAACATTAATATACATTGTAAATAAACAGGTCAAATCAACCAAAAAATAATTTGTTGGACAACACCCTCTTTCTGGGTGTCAATAAACTATAAATATTTTATAATGGTAATTAGATGATATAATTTATATCTAATTTGGGGTCATTTAACCACCTCACACTCAACGTCTATTAATAGGCCTAACCCTTGGAGGCACCGAGCCGATTAATCGGCTCAAAAATTTTCAAACCTTGAAAAATTGATCGATAAAAATACTCTACAGATTTTCGATGAAAATTCAAGATAGAGTTATTTTATCTTACTTTTCTTGCCGATTACTCTCAAATTAAACTAAAACCCCAATTTCTTAAAACTGAGTGACTTACGAATAAATTAAGGAAGTCAGTTTTTAGGAAAGTCTTCTAGCTGTTAATTAGAATTAACAAAGTTTCTCTGCTATACGGAAATTTCAATTTTTTTTTTCGAGTGAAATACCAAAACCTCAAATTTCGACAAATAAATCGATCTGATAGAAAATTCTCTGAAATAGCGGCGAAGTACCGCTAATTAAATGAATATGACTATTGAACGAATATCATGAGAGATTAAGGTTTAAAACTGGTTTTCTGACCGGTTACCATCAACAAATATGGTGAAATATGATCAAAACCTTATATTATAACATTTAAAAAAATAATAAGTTTTCTCATATCTTATATTTCAATTTTTGACTGAAAATTGAGAATATTTAAAAATAACTTTTTCATTAGAGAATATTCTTCAAATATAAAAAAATTAAAGAACCTTAGATAAAAAGGTTTTTGACGGGCATTTTCAACGATCAAATGTTTATATTTTTAAATTTTATTGAATTATTTCAAAATTTCGAAGTTCCTGCTTTTTAAAGAATAAGATCAGAGACTCATCGGATATGTAGTTATAACTTATACGTGTTCAAGTCAAGCCTAAAAATCGGCTTTGGAGCCTCCAGCGAAGTTTTTAGTTTCTAGTTAAACGCCAAGCGGTTTCAAAATGTTCGCCAAAATTTCGTAAAAAAAATATAGTGTGAATACGATACATGATATCAAAATTCTAAGAAACCCAGATTTTGGGAAGTATCTGAGGATTCTCTCCTGATTAGTTTACTTGCTATGCAGTCTTTATCTGAACTTCGGATTCCGAAGGCATAATTTAATTTAAATTCGGTACCCAAAGATAAATCAATCAATTATAACATAAGCTGATGAATTTTAAAATAAATAAAGTATTAACGACGCGTTTCGGTTTATTCCATCTTCATGTAAAGAAATACAGTTACAAAAACCAAGATTTGAACTTCGGAAGTCTAGAGTAATCGAAAAAACGTGGAAACTAAATTGAGTGACGGCAGATTCACTTATAAGTTATAAGTAAATCTGCCGTCACTCAATTTAGTTTCTACGTTTTTTCGATTATAAGTTATAATCCTTACTTATAAGCTGATGAATTGATATAATTTTCAGTTTTTCCGTTATAATCGCTGAAAAAAGTGCCTAAAAAGGCTTTGTTGTATAAAATGAAGTTATCGTTTTTGGGTGTGAGGGGTTAAAATTTTAAAATTGAATTTAACCGTTAAATTCATTTTAAAAGTCTTTTTACCAGAAGCTAAGATCTTTGAAAAATAAACTTACATGCATTTCATGATTGAAGTGTCCAAATATTCGTAAAAACAAATTCCTACATTGTTACAATAATCAAAAGGGCATAAACCAAACTCGGATTCGACAGAAATTACTATTTCCATCCCATCTCCTTCTTTCTTACAAATTCCAGGGTAAATGGGCTCTCCATTGCATTCTGCTTTCAGTAATCTGAAAAAAATACAAATTTCTTTAAAATAAAATTTTCTTTAATTTTGTTTTCTAAAATTGTATATGAAATTTTTCAAATATCCAATATTCTTTTTCCAACCAAAGTGAATCGTGAAATGAGGGTGATCTCTATAACGCGTGTTCAAATACCACAACTGTCGAATTCTACGCCGCCTTATTGGCCGGGGGGTTTATCAGCTGATATGAGTCATATCTTATATCAAATCACGCACCAATCATTTTTGGTGCTCCCAATATCAATCACCATTGCCCATTATAATACCCAAGAAAATCACTAAGACAGCTGTAGTGGGATTCGAACACGCCCTATAAAGATCACCATAATTTTAAAGATTCACTTTGGTTGGAAAAAGTATATATTGTGACAAATTCTCATGTGTTATAAAACATCTAACCTGCAAGGATGAAATTCAAGGTCATACGTTTGAATGCCTCTTACCAAACAAGATGGCCACGAAAATGGCTGGAAATCACCACAATTGATATGATTAATTCCGTTTTTTAAAAATGATCGCCCAAATTTGCATCCTTTATTTTCTTCCAAGGCAGTCACAGTAGCTTTTTCAGGTCAAAAATATTTTATTCAAATTTCAAAATGAAAAAAAATGATAAAAAATTATATTTTTACCGTCCTAATATAAAAGTAAAAATCATCGTTTGTTTCAAATGAGGTATTGACGATCAAGTATGTTTGAACCAAATTTTATTTCCAATTATTTATATTTGCCAAGTATAAACACAACATAGAACTAATAAAATTCATCGTTTGATAAATTTTTATTGATATCTTATAGACTATAAGTTATAGTCTATAGATGTTTTAGATGTTATTTAGATGTCTTAGATGCTGTTAAGGGGGTTGGTGTTAGTGATTTTTCACATTTTTTACGCTCGGTACGGCTAAACTGATGATGGTAAAACATTTCTCATCAATACATATGAAAGATCTATCCTTGATCTCGCGATTTCATTTGACAGTTCAGAAATAAGGATCCTAGAGCTTATATCGGAAAGTTTTGAGATTTCATGAGAATAGTGGAAATTGTCTGAATTTGAGTGAATAGGAGCTGTTTTTTTCGATTTTTGCCTCAGAGGTCAGCTATCTGTTTGAATGTGCCGAAAAAGGGTGTTTTTTCGACGTTTTGATATAAGGCTTTTTCTGTGGAAATGACAGAAACGTCATTTTCGGAATGTTAACAAGCCAAAGGTTGGGTTACATCGAAATGGGAGGTACTTTTTTGAATTTCGGCTGATGGGCTGTAAATCGACGAAAAAGGTGCGCGAAATCGACAATTTTTTGAACATAAAAGTAAGAATTAGAAAATATAAATACCACCAAAAGATTCCTTGGATACAATTTGCTGGAACCGATATTGGCGACTATGATCTGATTTTGAACACATAGGATGCTAGAGATCAAAACGTAATATTTAAAAAAAAAACTCGTATTTTTTTCTAGAATCCGCTTTGTTGAAAATAAGACCATAGTTGCTAATATCGTTACCAGCAAATCGTATCCAAGGAATCTCTTGGTGGCATTTATATTTTCTAATTCTCATTTTTATCTTCAAAATTGTCGATTTCGCGCACTTTTTTGTCGAATTAAAGCCAATCAGGCCGAAATTCAAAAAAGTATTTCCCATTCGATGTTCACTAACCCTTGGGCTTGTTACATTCCGAAAATGACGTTTATGTCATTTTCACAGAAAAGACCTTATATCAAAACGTCGAAAAACACCATTTTTCGGCACATTCAACGAGATCGCTGACCTCTGAGGCAAAAATCGAAAAAAAAGCTCTCATTCACTAAAATTCAGACAATTTCCCCTTTTTTCGATTTTCAATTGCTTTATTTTAAAAGACTAGTACAATAAAATAGTTAATCACTTCATGAAAAAATGTGTGATTTTACACTTTCTAGAAAAATAAAACAAGAATTTCAGAACAGTCATTTTCCTAACTGGCTCATTATTTGTTTAGAGTTTTCGAAATTTTAGATGAACTGTTCTGAAATGAGTACTTCAAATGACGATATATGGTCGAACCACTACAAACACCACCGAAAAAAGGGTGTGCTTTTAGACATAGTCGGACGAT
>SCLH01000396.1:291171-309856 GCA_004367855.1 Oikopleura vanhoeffeni | reverse complement strand
ACCACACCACTTTCAATAAAGAGTATATATTGGGACGCGGACGGCTGGAAGGTTACCTTATTTTAAATTACCCAAAAACTTTTTTCCTATTTTTCCGTCTACCAGGGGGGTCGCCCAAAAATCCCTTCCGTCATTTTACTACGAGGGGTGGTTCTCTGTCTTATTGATTAAGTGCGGTACGGAGTTAAATCCAACCACCGTACGAAAGTCGGTAATTATGATTACCACCCAAAAATCGTACTAATACGCCATGAGCCGCTGAAAAGCACCTTAAGGAGCTCCTAAAGAGCTCTAACGTGTAAAACTGATGCTCTTTTTCAACTCCGTGGTTTTTTTATTGAGCTTTCGTTAACTTCCCTAATTCTTTCTTTATCAAAATACATAATGGATCCACAATTTGTGCAATTTATTTTTACTGTTAATTGACAATAAATGAGTTTCAGTTAAAAGAAAAAAAATCGATCAAGGAAACTTCCACAGCCTGAGGTCATTGTCACATGTTGTATCGATCATACAGATGTACTAACAGCATAATTTAGTACTATCCAGGAAATCTTAGTAGTAAACTAAAATAACCCCGTTCACATCCATCTTTTAATATTTGGTTTCAGTATCAGAATAGAGACAATTTTAACTCTGAAACCTTTGTTGAATGAAGCATTTTATGATAAGCTGAGTGTGCTTAAATTTTGATCTGAGTGGAATGTTACTTATTTTACCTCTTTTTATTCACCAGCGGTAGTGAATTCAGCTGGGTATAAGTTTGTGGTCACAACGGCTATAAACTATTTTTGATATCAAAACTGAAATTATACGTGGAGCACCCGAATCCATCATCCATACAAAATTTGATAAAAGTCATGAATTTCAGCTTCAAATCAATTTCCATAAAATAATTATTATTCAAATAAGCTGTTTCAGGTTTGAAACGTGTGGATACCGTGACACTTTTTAACCGTTGAATTTGTATGAGGCAGATTTTTGAATCAACTGTAATGTAGCATTACTAAAAGTATTATGAATACTGTTTTAACCGTTAATGAGACTGACAAAACATTTGTACTTAAATTTTAGGTTCATTTTATGAATGCTTATATTTTGCTATTCTAAACGCGTTGGTGGGAATTATAAGTAAAAATGATATACAGGGAGAAGCCCAATATCCCTGGCCCAATATCGCCGAATTTGTCGAAATCGACGAAAAAAACCGACGCAATTTAACGATTTTTAGCTAAAATACTTCCAGTGCCAATATCGCCGAATTTGCCAAAATCGGAGAATTTTTTCGAGATATATATCGAAGATCCTGCCTAGTCGTCGATTTATCTAGAGCGTCATAACTTTGAGCCAGTGTCTAATCACAATACCCGATTGTCGACTTAATTAAAGAATCCCGCGATTTAATTGGCCACTTTATCAAAGTTCTGACGCTCCAGATAAATCGACGACTAGGCAGGATTTTCGATATATCTCAAATTACTTTTTGAGCGTCATGACTGATGTCATTTTCAGGATTGACTTTCCCAAATCTAGTCTTTTCAATTTTTTTTCGATGGCCTTTGGTGCAGTTTGTAATTTTACGCATTAAAGTGATTTACTTCATACGAATCTATAGTGAAGCTCCTTATAAAATTAAAAAATGTTCGACATAACGTCATTCGAACACCTACGGGTTTCTCGTTTTTTGAACGAAAATATTCATTTTTGTCCCTATATATCGTCGAATGTGCCAAATTGGCACTGCCAATATCGCGGAACTTGCCAATATCGCCGACAAAGCTCAGACAGCGTATTAAACATAGTGAGTAAAAAATTGGGAATTATGTTGACTTTTGAAATGATAAATTTTTTGTTACATTTTTTGTATGTTATTTTTTTCTTCATATTTGGTGCTTTCAAAAAAGTGCATTCCAACAGTTTGGGCACTGTTTATTCTGATTAAAGTTTGAATGAAAAATATTATAGAACATAATTCAAATTTTAATCAATAATTTTTTCCATATCATGAATTAATGAACCAAAATAATTTTAGTTTGTATTTTGCATTTATTGAATGACTTTTGAACATATATAGGAGAAAATTTTTTAACAAAAATGAGCACTCTTTGTTCGGCTACCTTGGATTATTTGAACAAAATGTTAAACTTATACCGCTGTTTGCCGGCTACGCACTTTTTACATCAAGAAATAGGCATTTTCAAAACAGCATCAATAAAAGTAATCTTTTCCTGACAAAAATTTGTTCAACACGTCTGAAACAATCGTTCGAAATGTTTTAATATTATGTATCAAACGATACTTCCATGATTAATAAATGTTGATTCTGTACATAAAAATGGAAATTGCAAATTACAAAAAAACACCAAACTCCTTGTTCTGGTTTTATTATCAAAACATATTTTCAAGTCTGAGCCAAATTGGTAGGAACTATGCCTGGGCAAATAACCGAATAATAAAGTCCACTTGGAATCAGGTACAGAACAAACGTTTGGAATTTAAACGTTTATGTGTCACCAAAAGTCACAGATTCTGTTATTGAAGGGGTGTGCATGACTGATTTGCAATTTTGAAGAGCTAGTTTAGGAAAATCTGATTCAGGTTATTTGAAGCTTGATCAATTAATCCGAAAATGCCAATTTGTAGACTTAGCCTTTATATTGTGAAATCATCGGTCAAACTCTGATTTTGATGACTACACCAATCGTCACAAAGTCGTAATAGGAGGTTGCGAAATTTCAAAATCTATCTCCTCCCAGACCGCTCCTTTCGGTCATGCCATATTCCGTTTTAACTTTAAAAGAGATATATCGAAATTTGTTCAAAAGTTAAAATAATACATAAAATAAGTAAACTAAGATCTTTAGTGTAGGTTTTTCATTCCGATGGGCCATGACGACGATGGCTGAATTTTTCTAGCGATCCAATAAACTGACGATTTTTGCCCGTATTTCACGATTTTTGACTTAAAAATCTATCTTCTCCGAGGTTTAGTTTCAAAATTGGCCCAAAATTTTTTTAAGTACATCTTTTGCACTTCTAAGGATCTTAGTGCATGTTTTCCCTAATTCCGATGCAGACTTGAAAATATGATTTCAAAAAATCAAAAAAAAAATTCGAAAAAATGTGCTCTGATTTTTTCGAAAGTAGGCTCAAACGAAAGCCAGGGAAACATTGAACATAAAGTTGGCTTACGTCAAGTCGATATTTTGAAGTTTTAGTGGTCAAATTTCCACGAACAATATTTTTTGAGTTAATTCTGAAAAAAAATTCTGATATAAAAATATATCAAGAATTGGGTAGGTTTTCTCGCCGATTTTCATTCAAGATATAAACGTGTATCAAACAAGCTTGTTATCAGAAAAGATAGTCGGTCCACAAAGAGGTGTCAAAAATGTTCTGGGTCGCCCTTCTTATTTTCGATGTTAAGAATCTTGACTAAGGCAATATTTATCTCGCGTCCAAACAGCGCTCAAGATCAAAAAACTTGGTCAATTGGTAAAGCCCTAATTCTGAAGCAAACTGGACCAATTTTAATGGCTTGAAAATTTCTTATCTTAAAAAATTGATAGATAAAATTTCTCTACACATTTTTTATGAAATGCCTGAAAATTGTTTCTGGGGACAAATCAAGAAATATAAATTAAATTTGTCTGTGTCAAATATTATCGATTCTTTATTGCTGATTTCCTTTAAATTCCAGCTGGAACGCTGATTTTCAGAACAAGCACCTCATAAATTGATAAAAAAAGTGCATAATATAAAGCATAAACGATTTAACCAAGAAATATTGGTTTCAGATTTAAGACCAGTTTTTCAATTTTTTTTAAATGGAAGTTTTTCTTAATCTGGAAGTGAAAAAACTAAGTTCATCGCTAATAGCGATTCGCTATTGGTAATTAACCAACTTAATTAAACTTGAAAATACAGCCTCTATGCATGTTAATTGCATGAAAATACCAAATGAAAAACCTTTCAATATATTTTTATGAGAAAAATGTGAATATCCTAAATAGACTTATTCGTATTTGTGAGAAAGAGAGCGTGGTCGACTCGCCCCGGCGGCGCTCGAGATTGGCGAGAGAGCCCCGAAAAGAAAAGACAGACTCGAGAAAAAAGAAATCCTCGAGGCTATCTTTGGTTTATCGTCAACTATACTATACTTAACTTTAACTAATTTATCACAGGAAATAAACGATAATTATTGATAAAGTGAATCCAAAACAAATTTAAAATATTCGTAAAACCCTTTAAATAATATTGCAAAATGTTACCCGTTTCCAACCATTCAATGAGACATTTTTATGTTTTTTTTCAAAGATAAATTTGTCGCATTTTTTAGTTAATTTCGGAACTAACTATTATAAACCCGAAAAACTATAAAAAGATTTTAACTTCGAGATNATATTATGCATGAATTGTAATTTTTGCGGAGAAATGAAAAAATTCTAATCTTATTTGTTTATTTAAATAGCTTTAAGGGGTGGCATCGATCCGGAAGATTGGTACATTTTTTCAGAGCGATAAATGACAAAAAAAAAGTGAAAATTTATTTTTTTATGTTTTATCTTCAATAAAAGTGTCCATTCTTGCAAACGTTTATATTTGTAATTTCTTAACATAACTAAAAAACCACTTTTCACGGTACCTAAAAAGTCTTGTTTTTATGTTGCTAATTAGAATATTTCCGTGATATGAATGTTTTCCCATGAAAAATGGTCAAAAATGGCAAAAAGTAGAGAAAAACAACTTTTATTGAGATAAAAATAAACCTTCAATGGCGTTTTGATATTACAAAATGTTCTTACTATCTAAAGAAATGGCGCCTATTACACCCACAATTTTATTTGGAACTTTTAACCAGCATAAAATTTTTAAATATTTAGTGCCAAATGGCACTTATCGAGTGTACCACCNTTCAAAATATTATCAAAATTTCACGCATTTTTCACCCAAAATTTTTTTTGTTTTTTTTTCTGAAATTTGTGAATAAAAACAAAAAAAATAGCCACTTTAACTTTTTTCATGCATGTTTACATATTTTCTGACTGCTGTTTAAAAAATCATAACATGTTCATTTGTCATTTTTTGTCGACTTTTTTTAGAAATATTATGAAAATTTTTCGCAAATCAAGTCCAAAATTTTTTATTAATGCTTTTTTCAAATCTTTCTGAAAAATCAGGCCGAATCAGTTGTGTTATTTTCTGGTATCTATTTGATTTCCGTATTTCAACCGATGGAAGGGTCAATCGAATATCGTTTCTGAACTACTGATGAAATTTATAACACTTGCTTGTGACACCGGTTTGTGCCATTTGGCACGCAATTTATAAAAATTTATTATTTTCAAAAATTTTAAATAAATTTCGGGTGTTATAGGCTACTTTTCTCTTCAAAGTCAGGAGATTTTAAAATATTTAAACGCAATTGAAGGTCAATTTTTTTTTCCTAAAAAGCTGTTTTTCTCTATTATTCATGGAAAAAAAACTTTCATATCAAGGAAATTTTTTTCATATGGATAATGATTCTCCCACTTATTAGCGCATAACACCCGAAAATGCCTAAAGTTTATAAATATGGCCTTTAAAAATAATTCTCACATCGGGTCAAGTTGGAAATGGAGTTATAATGAAAAGTGGTTTTTGATATTTTTACAGATACTTAAGTATGTTAAGGAATTAAAAATATAAACTTTTGCAAGAATGAAACCTTTTATTGAAGATAAAAAATGAAATTTCACATTTTTTTTCTTTCATAAATCACTCCAAAAAAATGTACCAATCCGCCACATCGCTGCTACCCCCTTAGAGACCGGTTTTCCAAAAAAATTTTAAACCTGGAAGTATTTCTTAATCTGGAAGTGAAAAAACTAAGTACATCGCTATTGGTAATTAACCAACTTAATTTAACTTGGAAATACAGCATCTATGCATGTAAATTTCAAATAAAAAAACTTTTCAATAAATTTTTATGAGAAAAAATTTGAATATTATGCATAAGTTGTAATTTTTGCGGAGAAATGAAAAATTCTAATCTTATTTTTCTATTTGAATAGCTTTAAAGCAGTCTGAATTTCATTCGAAAATATTTGATCTCGATTTCGAAAATGTGAAATTTAATAAAAGAATTTAAAATTTCATTAGAAAATTGAATATATGAATGGTTAACTGTAAATTTAACGAAATATTATCAGGTCTTATAAAAAGGAAATTCATATTTCTCTTTTTTTTTGAAATGCAATAAAAATAAATACGATTATCGAAAATGAAAGACATTTTGCAGTATTTTAAAATTTTTCATAAGGAAACCATCCCTAACTTTTCGTATGATAACTTTTCTCTATCCACACAAAACTTTCTATATTTCGAGTTTTTGAACTCTTGAAACTTCAAAAACTTATATTTTAAAAACCTAAAACGCTAAAACATGCTCACGCAAACTTTGTTTCATTGATTTCAAAAAAATATGTTTTTTACATGGCCAACTTAGTATATAAATATATCTGTTGTGTATCTTATCTCAGAATTTTTGAAGATTAAAATTTGCTAGCTTTAGTTGTCCAAGTATTAATACTCTCAAGTGAGAAACCGAGTATTTTAAAAACAATTTTTTTCACTTTTTCTGCCATTTTTGTTTCAGTTACCCCCCCCCCAAGGTGATAACTTTTTCGCGCCCACCTCAAAGTCTTGATTCTGTTTTTTTTTATATATAGTATAACCAAAAAAGTGTGAATACGGGATATTTTGAGAAAATAATTTAATTTTGCCATCGAAAGAAATAATTTTTAATTTTAATTTTGATCGGTCCCGCAAGATTAAAATAAAGGCTTACGGGTACATGTTTGAATTAAGGGATCGTTTAAGGCTTACAATAATACTTGCGACAAATACGAATATCGGAAATTTATTTTTACTTTAAGTTCATCCTGAGAAGGACAATAATCGAAACGTTGATATACAAAAATGAGTTTTATAATTTATGTTTGGTCAAATTTATTTTTTGGAATTGTTGATTAATGGCGACACCTCCCTGTGAGCATACGTATTAATTTCTTCGCATTCTCACGTGTCAGCTTAATTTTTTTAATCGGTTGGTCTTTTCTCGGAACAATTGTTAGCCGAATTCGATTCATTTTTTAAAAACTCTCTATTTCATAAACGGAGAATTAATTAGTTATTTTTCGTTTTTTGAAATTATACTTTTTTTTGTAAATCATAATTTTCAAATCTAGAAGTTGATATTTCGGAGCCGATTTTTTTTAAAATGAAGACGTTTTTTTCGTCCGCGAAGGTAAATATTTCGAGACCGATTTTCTAAAATTAAGACGTTTTTTTCGTCCACAAAAAAAACGCGTTCAAAATCTTGTTGTTTTGAACACGTTTTTTTCGTCGCGCGCTTGACTGTCTACCCGGCGGACGAAAGAAAACGTAGTAAACGAGAAACTCAGCTGTAGTAAATTTTTTTCCAGAATAATCAAATTTCCACATGGTACGAATCATAAACAATATGTCCGCGATTCTCTGGGAGCGATAAGTGAAAGTTTTTTGAGTTGTATCTTTTTTTTCCCAGATATCATTTTTGAAACTCATTTTTAATAAAAATTTTATTAAACTCCCGTATTGTCCGAACAATCTCTGGACCCGTAGTGTCTCTTGCCATCCGTGTAAGGCATTTAAATCAAGCATATAACCGAAGATTCATTATTAACATATAATTTTCAATGATTATCATATTATCAAAAAATTCTCTACAGTCCTATAGAAACATTTGTGAAAAAATTTATTAAAAAGTCAACAAATATGAATAAGAAAATTGAAAATCTCATTTCAAGTTCACCGTAGAGACTTGTGAGTAAGCTCAAAAGAATCGTAGAAGTCACTTTATAATGAAAATATTGCAATTATGAGTCAATTATTTACCGAACGGTCACTAAAAGCGAAAAATGGTTAAATTTTGAGATATCACAGGGGATTGTTGCTCTCTGGCGACCTTTTAGAACATAATTGACTCATAGTGGCTAACATTTTGATCAGAAGTCGACTCTTCCACTTTTTTTAGGGTACTTACAAGTCTCAACGTTAAACTGAAATGTACGGTAATTTGATATACGGTACACAATAAACGGTATTTTTAAAAACTACTCAAATTACATAAACGTTGGGGGGAACTTCAAACGTTTTTAGACTTGTTTCTCATTACAATCAAAGTCCGAATAAAATCATGTGACGAAATAATTCCAAAATAAGGTTAAGAATATGTCATAAATTAATACTTATCTTGAAAAATAAGATCACGTGACGTTTTTGGAATATTATTATGTCAAAACTCATTAATTAGGTGAATATTGGCCCAAAGATTTTTTCGGCGTAATTGATACAGTCCCTACCCCTCGAAATGCGCCCCCTCGAAATCAAATAAGCTCCTTCAACCCTCGAAATGCCTTTTTTTCTGAAAAGACTTTCACCTTCAAAATGCATAATTTATTTTTGAACCGTACGCATCTACTTTTTACGTACAAAATGTTTCTTGATTATCTCTACCGATCATCACCTGGCAAAATGATATTTCCGATCGTTTTTTTTGGCGCGCAAAAAGGTTATTTGTTTAATTGTCAGTATGAGACTCAAAAATACTGCATATATAAGGTCTGCTTTTGTATAAAATTTATAAACAAAAATCAGAGAAAATACTCAATAATCGAAAAACATAAAAATATCAAGAAAAAAACAATTTTTCTCTCTAGAAAAAAGGCATGCCCCCTTGAAATGCGCATAATCCCCTTTGCCCCCTTGAAATGCCTACTTTTTTGGATTTTTTTGCATTTCGAGGGTAGGGACTGTAACTATTTGTTACTTGAACCAATCTTATTTCCTAATTTGAAGGTCACGTGATCGTTTTTTTGGACTTTGATTAATAGAAAAAAGTTTTAAAACTTCTAAAGAACACTGCCACTTTTTCAAAATAGATTAAGTAATTTTTGAAAAAACATACTATTTTCCAACCTTCATTCTTGAATATACGGTCACGTGATAATTTTGAGGCTATGGTGTGAGTGGCAAAAGTCTTAGAATTTTTTTCTTATCCCGCTCAAAGGCTTTTTTTTGATAATTTAAATTTTTTTTGCAAAAAATAAGTACTGTTTAATACAGTCTGTATTCAACAAAATTGTTCGAAAAAAAACGCAACAACGTCAATTATACAAATAGTCGATCGATCACTTGTTAATTGTCATTCATACATGATTAGGGTCCTAAATTGCGATTAAAGGCCATCTGCCACGGATGGCTCCGAAGACACCACGGTTAAGTTTAATATATTTGGTCAAATAAAATTAAATAAATGCATTCTAGAAAGCTAAATTCGAATTACTGCGTGAGTCATTATCAAAAAAAGTTGTTCTGAGGTTTTTCAAAACGGTCACTTTTGCATTTGGGATGAAAAATTGAGCAAAAGATCAGCCTTAATTCTCACTCTGACTACGTTTTAACTCAATTTTCAATCTTAGATCTTGTTTTTTATTGACCATCAGAGCGGATCTGTCCAGACTGTCCCGCGTATAGGTAAAGTACGCGTATGGATGAAAGTACGCGTATAGTTGAAGGTTTTGAGCAAAAAAACTTTCACCTATACGCCGCACCCTGCTGTATATGGTACAGGTAATACGACACATTTTTTGTAATTGAGAACATTTGACCATGATGAGTTCATATTTTTATTGGGTTGCCATTTTCACTTACAAAAGTGACCATAAGCCGCGATTAGGCCCACGAATCCAATAGTTTTATTTTCTGATGCTTTACTTTTTTTGCTTCAACTGAGAGCACAAGTCTTTAAACTTGCCCACTCTATTTCCTGTATTAAGGAAATTTTATTTGATTTTTTGGAATGAAATTGTGTAATTTAAATTTTTCATCATCTTCTGCAATTGATAGAGAGAAAAACCAAAAATGATGAAGAACTACTTCAAAATAGTCCAGAAATCACTTGAGCACCTGTTAGGTTGTGAGTTCTATTGTGCGAAACAAAAACAATTATAGTCGCGCAAAACAAATAACATAAATTAATATATTTTTCTTTGTAGCATTGTTATCGGTTTCGGTATTTTTCAGCAATACAAAGAAGATCCTTAAATTATTTCCATTTATTTTTTGATCTTTTGTACATACACACGTTCACAACTCTTAATTTTTTCTTGGATTGTTTTTAATATCATAGTCAATTTTTTGTGTGAAAAAAATTCAATTTTTATTTGTAAACCGGTATTTAATTGCTCGCATTTGATTTTTTTTAAATGGAAAAATGTCCAAAGTTTTAGTTTATCAATTTGAAAATTTCTTTGTGCAAAGAATTAATCGCCATAGTAAAGGAAGCAGATAATGCTGAATATGTCACTTATCAAGTCTTACCGAAGTTAAGATTGCGCTCTGAAAGAGGAACTGATTAAGGTAGCTATAGAGTGGCAAAACGCACTACCATTGATCCTTCAGATTCAAATTTTTACGAAAGGGTCGTATTGTGAGTATTCCAGGCTCAACTAAGTGCTGATTTAGTTTCGCAGAAACTGCTCAATCTTATTCCTGGTAGCTGATGCCGGAAAAAGGATCTTATTTTATAATACACGTTTGCAAGCAATGCAACGTTCTACAATAATGAATGAGAAAGTTTTAAATAAGTACATTTAAGGGTAAATTTTGTGTCGAAATGACGTTTAGAAACACTTGAGTAATTTTGAAGCGGAAATTCCAATTACTACTCTTGAAACGCCTCTATGCTTTCCATCAAGTCTATTTGGAGTTCTGCACTAGCGTTTGTAACGAGGAGTAAACTTACGCACTCGATAAAAAGTTGAACAAGCTGGCCCACTTTACCAGAAGACTTCAATCATCCTTTCAAGGGTTAAATTTGCGCACAATGAAATTGTCCGAAATTTTTTAGACCGTGCAAGCAACGATTGATGACGTTTTTGACCTTTTGCAGTTACATGTTATTATGAACCGCTTGCATCGTTCGAATGAAGACTATACAGAGTGATTACTTGTGAGACAAGCAAGTCTGAGATCATACAATTTTGTCGCAAAGAGTTTGAAAACACTTGATACCAGGGTCTTTATTCAGTCTTCGAGTGTTTTGTACGCTCTCAGGCTATAACAACTCAGCTCATGAACCAAATCGTCAAGGTGGGAGTGAGGAGTACGAAAAATAAGAAACACAGGGCTCAGCACACTCAGCTAGGGAAAGCTTTGAAGCTGAGTGGTAAGGCACTGATTTTTCGATTCTGATGATTTCTTCTGCTGATTCATCTGAAAGAATCTTCTAATGATTTTTTGATAACACTCTGTTAATGCCTAGAGATGACGATGATCATATGAACAAGATTTCCATAGTCAAGATTGATTCTCTAGAAGTCTTTAACGGGATTTCCATAAGCAAATGATGTGTATCCCGTCCATGTCCCTGTACAGACAGATGAGCAGTCATACTGCACATGTAGAAAAAATTATGACAAACATCAAATATCTCGTTGCTATTTTAAAAATTTTAAAAAGACTTTCTTAGGCATTTAATTTATTTCTTTTTTTTGTTCACTTCGGTACATAATACGGTATATTAAAATATACAGGTATTAAAGTTAACTGATGAAAACACGTGGTCAATTTGAAAATTAATTTTTCGTACTTCCTAACAGGTTCGGTTTTGCGTTTCACTTTACAATAGTTTATGATGTTGTCTCATGCCTATTTTTATAGTCGTGCGTATCTTCCAGATGATAGCCGTCACAGTGAACTTATAATTACGTGGTTGAATCTGGGGTCTGGTGTATTTTGAAGCACAGAATCGTACAATCAAGTTTCCCGTTCATAATTTCTCCTGTTTTTTTGCGTGATAGAATTTTGGCAGGATACTAAACTAGGAAAAACTTTGAATAAGTTTGATTATTTTTTTTTACTTTAATATGGATATTTTCTCCGATTTTATCGGGTGATTAATTTTTCTTGTTAAGTATTTGTTGATCCGATTGTAAAAACGCTCCGGAAAACTTTATATATCAAGGTTGAGTATTCAAGTTCCTCTTTTAAACGGCCCACTGAATTAAGTCATAAATGAAAGTGGCACATAAAAAATTTTAAGAACGTTCTTTTTTTGATAAGTACCGGTCGCACCGTTCTGTTAATCGTTAATCAAGGGACTCACGGTATCTCTATAGTAGACACAAACCAGCCGGGCGAACAAACTTTGTCCCAACGATAGACCAGCCTTACAAAGTCTCTTTTGTATTTTTTTGTGTCTGCTCAAATGGGTAACTCGTGAGAACTTGAACGCTTTGGCATTTTTAATGACTTATTTTTCGAAAATATAAAACTTCTGATCAATAGCTAGTAATTATATTTTAAATACATTATTTATATTTTTCTTTGCGTTTATAATGAGTTTTCTGATCAAAACTTGACCATGATGAGGTAAACAGGAATAGTGCAAATACTACACATTTTAAGACTCAAGTTTTGTTTTTACTTTATTCCCGAAGAAGTGCCGGATATTTGTAAACAATTTCAATTTTTATATCAGAATTAATTTTTGATAAATGTCGGGGTGCCTCTCTTCTATTTTTTAATCTTGAGAACTCCATGATTTTCACTGTCACTTTTATAAATTTGATCTCACCTTAGTGGCGGGTTTTAAAATTAAATTTTGAAACATTTTACGTATGTAATTTTGATATAGCAATTTCCGGAATCAATGTCGCCAATTTTAATCTAACTTGACTATCCTTTTTGGCTCACTTTTATCTCGCAAATCGCAAGTTCTCACCTAATTAATTTTACATGATTGAGTCGTGTCTTGATTCTTTTATTTTGTATCTAACTGCACATTATCAACACTTTGTGGCTGAATAAAAATTTAAAAGTTCTTGACCAGGATGTTTCTGATCACTGGCTACGGCTTCCAGTCTCCACTTCAAAATACATTTGTCAAGGCCACACACTTGCGTCAACATTCTGTAACTTCTGACAGATTGGGAGGGAATTTAACTGCGTAGGTAAAACCTGTGACGTTGCAGCGTTTAAGTTGCCGCGAGTCTTAGCTACATCTACCAGTATGCTATCCACCAAAACAAAATAATCTCGTATACTGGCCAATATGCTCAAGTCAGATGACTATTGAGCGCCTCCCTACCAGGCGGGTCGGCAGAGTTTGCTCTGCTTCTGCTACTACCGCTCTGCTTGCTATTTGCTCTTGCTTGCTCTACTTTTTTAGAGGCAGAAGCAGAGCAGCAAACCGTTTTGAAAAATCAGGAATAGAGCAGAGCAGAGCGGCTTGAAAAAGGTAGGCAGAGCAGAGCAGAGCCAAACGTTTTTGAAATCAAGGTAAGAGCAGAGCAAACGTTTTGAAAAAATCAGGGTAGAAGCAGAGCAGAAGCAGAGCAAACGTTTTTTTAATCAAAATTTTAAGAGGCAGACGCCAAAATAACAAAAACTCTACTTTGAGATTACGTTTATTGGTCGTTTTTTCGATATAGAATACAAGGGGATACCCAAAATTGCCAAAAATTTGTTTCAAACCACTTCCTGGAGGTCGAACCGAAAAAAAATGGGCTAGAGCAGAGGCAGAGCAGAGCAACGATTTAAAAAAATCTGCCGACCCCTGCTCCCTACAATCCTTGATGCTGAAGACAAATTCGTAAAATTAAAATGTTATCGATCGATCAGAAACTCCACCTAATCTTCATTTATTGTTTATTTAGTTCAAATATTATATATTTATCAAGTTTCACTGCTATATACATATTGTAACGCGCTATTATGTTTTTTATTTTATGCACCTAAGAACTAAGGAAGATGTAGGTTGTGAGTTTTTTTGTGTGAAACAAAAACCATAATCCGTCCGCGACAAATACTACCCTATTAAACTCAAGTGATATTAACTGCAATAACTAACTGGAGTATTTATAGTATATCAACCGACGTTCTAAGCGGTCTTATTGCAATAATAGGATAGAGACCCAGATGGCGGTGAAAGCGAACCTAACACACCTTCACCTGACCAACTTATTGAAGCAAAACAAGTCACAGTAGTAAAACCAGTAAGAAAATTAGTCGTCATTGTGACAAGTTTTTTAATGTAATATTTACTGTTGATAAATCATATTTTAAAAAAATATCGGAACCAAATCTTTAACAAAGAGCAAATAAAGGTATATTTATATGCCTGTTAAGAGGAAGTGACACAAAAATCAAGAGAATGTACTAGACTTGGAAAATAACCGTCGTATCGGTGACATCCAGTCTGTTCTCTCACCCATACGCTAAAATCCTTATTATACACACACGATATATCTCTCCGGTTTTTTGTGTTATGCTCTCTCTGACCATGATATGTCGACTAAAGAAAATCGAGACATTTGCATCAAATCTTCACTAAAGATTCTAAGGCCGTCGAAACGATCTGAATAACGACCGTTTCCTACACTATTTCAAATTGTTTGAATTTATTACCATAAAAGATATCGCTTAGAATGTTTTAACAATTTGGAGAAATACACGATTTGCTTTGAATTGTATGTGTGGTTTTTTATAACATATGAATCAAAACTTCCAATTTTTATTTCACTAAAGAGGGTGGCATTTACCGGGAAGATTGAAGCTCAATATAACTCACGAAAGTAATTAGTTAGTTTTAATTTTGGAATTATTATTGTTAGTGCCGACATAATAAATGTTTTCAGCAGCATTAATTTTTTTAATCTTTTTTAGGTATAGAAAGATTTGAGTCGAGTTTTTATTTTCTGCAATTCGTAACAATTTTCCAAAAATATTCAAAATATAATCAAAATTTTCAGCATTTTTTGTCCAAAATTTTTTTGATTTTTTATGAAATTTGTGATAAAAACAAAAAAAATAGCCATTTAAACTCTTTTCATAATTATGAATGCCTTACATATTTCTGACGGCCCGTTTGAAAAATCAAATAACAGTTTATTTGTCCCATCTTTTTGTCGACTTTTTTAGAAAATATATGAAATTTTCGCAAATCAAGTCCCAAAGTTTTTTATTGTTTTTTGAATCTGTCTGGAAAATCAGGCGAATCATTGTGTATTGGTACATACGACAGAGGAAGTCAATCGTATTCTTACTTCATGATGAATTAACCACACTTATTGCACTAATTGTACACCGGTGTGCATTTGCACGCAATTTAAAAATAAAATTTTCAAAATATTTAAATAAAATTTCGGGTGTTAGAGGCCGTAACTTTTCTTTGTTAGTCAGGATTTTTAAAATTCATTAACGTCAATTGAAGGCATTTTTATTTTTCAAAAAAGTGTTTCTTTCATATTTTCGCCATTTTGACCATTTTTGCATAGAAAAAAATTTTATAATTAAAATTTTTTTAATGTGCAAGGAATTAAGAGCTAGTTTTCAGACATAACACCCAAAATGGCCAAAATTTTACAAGTTTTGTCTTGAAAAAATCTAAAAGTCGGGGTTTAAGTTGGAAATTGGGTGTACAAACAGAAAGGTTCTTAATATTTTTACAGTCTATCAGTGATTGTTAAAATAATAAAATATAAACGTTTGCAAGAAATGAAACACTTTTATGTGAAGATAAAAATTAAAAAATAAAATTTCACATTTTTTCTTTTCATATATTTCATTGCCGAAAAATGTACCAATCTGCCGGACTTATGCCATGGCACGCCAGTGCGTGAACGCACCCCTCACGTTCTTATTATATATTTTCATCATCATTCGTTTATTTTTATGAAGAAATTTCCTCATCGAATTTCCTTGGTTATTCATCAGTACTGTACGCTGAAAAATTAAAAAATAGGTTTTGGAAGCACATTGAATTAATTTGAAAAACGCATGACATATTTTTTCTTATTATAGGCTTATTTGGAGTCCCATCAATGTAATCATTGATAATTTGATCAAAAATGGAAAGTTCAGTGGATTTATTTGCATTATCGCATCTTATAGAGCTCATTTATGGGAATTTTCGAATGTTTTTGTTATGTGTTAGCACACTCAGTGTTTTCAATAACTTGTTACAATAAACTTACGCCTCAGAGTACCAATAATTATGCAGTTTTGCTATTTCCTTGCTGAGCGAACATTTTGAGCATCAGCACAAATTTCAAACGCCTTTTCCTTTCCACTCATCTTGATTGCTATTTAATCCAACAATTCTCACGTATGGGAACTTAAAACATGTTTAAAAAAAATTAAATCCAGAGCTAAATTCCTTTCCAGAAAAAATTGAACCACCCATGTCAAAACTTAGTTTCTCCTGTATCTCACCTATATTTCGTCATCCAAATAATATAGTCCAAATTCTTTGCTATCCAATTTTCTCTTTCAACATCACAACAAATTCATTGCACCGCAAACCGCCCATGTTAATAGAAATACTTTGATCATATCGACCTACTACAAAACCAATAATATCATAACACTTGCAGTCAAATGAGAAGTGACATGGTAACCAAGTTGCCTTTACAAGTAAATTGAAAATATCACATGGACTTTTTGCAAAGAAATAAAAGATAATGGCCTTCTAACGGTATTATTATCAATTAAAAAATTATAATGAACTTGTTTAGGAACGAAATTCACAATTTTAATTTCAGTCAAAACGTTCTGTCGGATAGTTTTAGCAATTTAGATCCGATTTGGTTGTTTCGAAAAATATATTTGATTTCCTTGATAAACAATTTCTGGGAGGGGCAGAATTCTAAGAGATCAATGAAAAAAAATTCAAATTTTCGACTTTTTCCAACTTCATTTGATAGGTTACCGCTAATTCCATAAGTTCCATAAATGATGAGGTTGGTGGCCTTTTTGGCATATTCCCCTTTATTCACATTTTATTAACTTAATAGATGTTGGTTGAGGGAGCCAATCCTAGACACTCCCAAGACCTGACTCCGCTACCATTGAACGCTTTCTCTTTCTTTAAACCCACTCTAATTAGATTAATCAAAAAGTGATAAAGGGATATCAGGGGTTTGAAAAAAAATAATATGATGATTAAAAAACAAGATAATCGGGATCGGTGGCGAGATCCGGATATCCCGATTGATCGGTAAAAAAACGACTCTGAGACCGGGCAGGGTCGGGCTTGAAATAAATACAGACTTGGGACCGGGGCGGGATCCGGGAATTGAAAACTCATCTTATTAAGAACACTGACGATCGCGGATCCAGTTTTGTCCAAATGCGCTGACCCATGGATTAGGGTCCATACCGAAGTAAAATTGTCTTGAAAGCTGAATAATTTTAATATAACGCATGGAAATCAAACCCCGGTATCTGGGGGCAGAATTTTTCCGAGAAAAATTCAAACTTGAAATTTTTTGGGTGCCGATCAAACCCTATCAAGTGTTATGAGATGCCCAATTGAAAGCTTGAAATTCTGGCACAGATTTGAGCTCAATTTTTGTGGCAAAACTCGGCAGCGTTGGCAATTGTTTTCGATAAGAACGTCGTTTCTTCTGCCAACGCTGGTTACTGTGTCGCATTTTCCATCCAAATGACCATAAATTTTTCTTGGTAAATAATAATGCTTAACACCTTGAAACACCAGAGCTCGATATATCGGCCTCAAGCACCTAAAACCTTCCTACAATATGCAAAATAAATGTCACAGAATTGGTTTCTTCCAAAAACCTTATTAAGATTCTGCGGTGATTTGAAAAAATACTCATTTTATTTTGATATTTGGTTCGGAATATATGGAAGTTGATTTTTTGAAATTTTCACCGAAGATTTACTACTCCGCGGAAAAATATTCGAAGAGACATCAAATACAAATGTGAGATCCGCCAGTTTTAGGAAAGTGTTTTGTCATGCCAAAACACTCAAAAATGAAAATGTATTCGTATCTTGCGACAGATATTTTTAGGAAGTGAAATTTCGAATTCGAATTTAGGGGTAGCAGCGATGTGGCAGACTGGCGTCAATTTAACTTACGAAATAATTAGTTGGTTTATTTTTTTGTGCTTATTATCGTTAGCTGAACCAGAAATAATGGTATCAGCTCTTAAAATATTTTTATCTATTTAAGGAAGATTTGAGTTCGAACTTTTATTTTTAATTCGTAAAATTTTCAAAAATTCAAAATTATAAAATTTAGCATTTTTCCCAAAATTTTTTTTTGTTTTTTTAAAATTGTGAATAAAAACAAAAATAGCCATCACAATTTTTTCATGCATGTTACATATTTTCTGACTGCTGTTTAAAAATCATAAACAGTTTTTTTGTCATTTTTGTCGACTTTAAGAAATATTATGAAAATTTTCCGCAAATCAAGTCCAAAATTTAATAAGTGTTTTTTGAAATCTCTGTAAAAATCAGGCCGAATCATTGTGATTTTCTGGTATCTATTTGTTTTCCGTATTTCAACCGATGAAGGGTCAATCGAATATCGTTTCTGAACCTGATGAAATTTTACACACTGCCTTAAGCCGTACGCACCAATAATTTCTTACCCCCGGTTACGACACTCGTAACATGAATTGTACGAGCAACTTTTCAAAATCATAAAAGCATACCAATCAATCCGATTAAAAAGTTAAAGCTGAGGCCACATAGTTCAAACAATTTCTTCAACCTTATTTTTATTTAATAACATATATATTAAAGTTTAAAGTTGGTTAAACACTAACAAACTATTGCACCCCCGGAG